>SJYQ01006401.1:75003-96415 GCA_006410935.1 Redunca redunca
AGTACCATACTGTCTTGATGACTGTGGCTTTGTAGTAGAGCCTGAAGTCAGGCAAGTTGATTCCTCCAGTCCCATTCTTCTTTCTCCAGATTGCTTTGGCTATTTGAGGTTTTTTGTATTTCCATACAAATCTTGAAATTATTTGTTCTAGTTCTGTGAAAAATACCACTGGTCGCTTGATAGGGATTGCACTGAATTTGTAGATTGCTTTGGGTAGTATGCTCATGTTCACTATATTGATTCTTCTGATCCATGAACATGGTATATTTCTCCATCTATTAGTGTCCTCTTTGATTTCTTTCATCAGTGTTTTATAGCTTTCTATATATAGGTCTTTAGTTTCTTTAGGTAGATATATTCCTAGGTATTTTATCCTTTTCGTTGCAATGGTGAATGGAATTGTTTCCTTAATTTCTTTTTCTACTTTCTCATTATTAGTGTATAGGAATGCAAGGGATTTCTGTGTGTTGATTTTATATCCTGCAACTTTACTATGTTCATTGATTAGCTCTAGTAATTTTCTGATGGAGTCTTTAGGGTTTTCTATGTAGAGGATCATGTCATCTAAATCTTAAAAATTAGGGCAGAAATAAATGCAAAAGAAACAAAAGAGACCATAGTAAAAATCAACAAAGCCAAAAGCTGGTTCTTTGAAAGGATAAATAAAATTGGCAAACCATTAGCCAGACTTATCAAGAAACAAAGAGAGAAAAATCAAATCAATAAAATTAGAAATGAAAATGGAGAGATCACAACAGACAACACAGAAATACAAAGGATCATAAGAGACTACTATCAGCAATTATAGGCCAATAAAATAGACAATGTGGAAGAAATGGACAAATTCTTAGAAAAGTACATCTTTCCAAAACTGAACCAGGAAGAAATAGAAAACCTTAACAGACCCATCACAAGCACAGAAATTGAAACTGTAATCAGAAATCTTCCAGCAAACAAAAGCCCTTGTCCAGACGGCTTCACAGCTGAATTCTACCAAAAATTTAGAGAAGAGCTAACACCCACCCTACTCACTCTTCCAGAAAACTGCAGAGGAAGGTAAACTTCCAAACTCATTCTATGAGGCCACCATCACCCTAATACAAAAACCTGACAAAGATGCTACAAAAAAGAAAACTACAGGCCAATATCATTAATGAACATCGATGCAAAAATCCTCAACAAAATTCTAGCAATCAGAATCCAACAACACATTAAAAAGATCATACACCATGACCAAATGGACTTTATCCTAGGGATGCAAGTATTCTTCAATATCTGCAAATCAATCAGTGTAATTCACCACACTAACAAATTGAAAAATAAAAGCCATATGATTATCTCAATAGATGCAGAGAAGGCCTTTGACAAAATTCAACATCCATTTATGATGAAAACTCTCCAGAAATAGAAGGAACATACCTCAACATTATAAAAGCTATATATGACAATATATATCAATATCTGCAAATCAATCAGTGTAATTCACCACATTAACAAATTGAAAAATAAAAGCCATATGATTATCTCAAAAGATGCAGAGAAGGCCTTTGACAAAATTCAACATCAATTTATGATGAAAACTCTCTCAGGAATAGAAGGAACATACCTCAACATAATAAAAGCTATATATGACAAACCCACAACAAACATTATCCTCAATGGTGAAAAATTGAAAGCATTTCCCCTAAAGTCAGGAACAAGACAAGGGTGCCCACTTTCACCGCTACTATTCAACATAGTTCTGGAAGTTTTGGCCACAGCAATCAGAGCAGAAAAAGAAATAAAAGGAATCCAAATTGGAAAAGAAGAAGTAAAACTCTCACCGTTTTCAGATGACATGATCCTCTACATAGAAAACCCTAGACTCCACCAGAAAATTACTAGAGCTATACACTTTTGTAAAGAAGTTAAGCCATCAAAACAGTTTCTTTGAACAGAGAATCAACCACAGATCATGTCTCCTGAGCCAGACCAGTTTTTCTGTTGTCACTTATTGATACAAAATGGTTTAATCCCAATTTGAATCAGCCTTGAGGTGAAAAATAACAAACAAGCACTTCCTCTGCTGGGTTTTTAGGGAAATCAATGGAAGCCAGGAAGCTCACTGCCTCAGGGAAGCACCAATTATATGAACCTGAAATGTAGGTTGTGAAGAGGTGTTGGAAAAGCTTAAAGAATGCTCCTCTCTGCACCTTCTTGGGAAAAGATGGTCTCTAATAATCATCATTTCTGTAGTTAGCATTCATAAAGCCCTCAGTGTATGTCAGGCACTGTGGGAAACTCTTCCTTGGTGATTTCATTTAACTTTCATAGTACTCCTATGAAGCAGACACAAGGAAATTAAATTTCATGTCAAGAGATTCACAATGGGAGATTATGGCACAGGAAAGGAGACAAGGAGAATAAGATTTTTCTCATCAAAGTCATATAACTGCCTTATGAAAAAGCAAGAATATTCCGTTCTCTACTAAACAATAAATGCATAGATAAAGCAAAGTTGCTAAGAATCCTGCTTTCAGGCCTTCCTAATGAGGAAGAGGTACTACATGGAAGTCTGTCACTCTTTTAGTGATATGAACTTCCGGGTGTTCAAGCTGGTTTTAGAAAAGGCAGAGGAACCAGATATAAAATGCCAACATCCCCTGGATCATCAAAAAAGCAAGAGTTCCAGAAAAATACCTATCCTTGCTTTAATGACTATGCCAAAGCTTTTTGACTATGTGGATCACAATAAACTGTGGAAAAGTCTGAAAGAGATGGGAATACCAGACCACCTGACCTGCCTCTTGAGAAATCTGTATTGAGGTCAGGAAGCAACAGATAGAACTGGACATGGAACAACAGGCTGGTTCTAAAAGGAAAGGAGTACATCAAGGCTGTATATTGTCACCCTGCTTATTTAACTTCTATGCAGAGTACATCATGAGAAACGCTGGGCTGGAAGAAGCACAAGCTGGAATCAAGATTGCTGGGAGAAATATCAATCACCTCAGATATGCAGATGACACCACCCTTATGGCCAAAAGTGAAGAAGAATTAAAGAGCCTTTTGATGAAAGTGAAAGAGGAGAGTGAAAAAGTTGACTTAAAGCTCAACATTCAGAAAACTAAGATCATGGCATCTAGTCCCATCACTTCATGGGAAATAGCAGCAGACTTTATTTTGGGGGGCTCCAAAATCACTGCAGATGGTGACTGCAGCCATGAAATCAAAAGATGCTTGATCCTTGGAAGGAAAGTTATGACCAACCTAGATGGCATATTCAAAAGCAGAGACATTACTTTGCCAACAAAGGTCCATCTAGTCAAGGCTATGGTTTTCCCAGTGGTCATTTATGGATGTGAGAGTTGGACTATAAAGAAAGCTGAGCGCTGAAGAATTGATGCTTTCAAACTGTGGTGTTGGAGAAGACTCTTGAGAGTCCCTTGGACTGCAAGGATATCCAACCAGTCCATCCTAAAGCAGATCTGAGTGTTCATTGCAAGGACTGATGTTGAAGCTGAAACTCCAATACTTTGGCCACCTGATGTGAAGAGCTGACTCATTGGAAAAGATCTTGATGCTGGGAAAGATTGGAGATGGGAGAAGAAGGGGATGACAGAGGATGAGATGGCTGAATGGAATCACTGATTCAATGAAGATGAGTTTCATAAAGTCCCGGAGTTGGTGATGGACAGGGAGGCTTGGCGTGCTGCAGTCCATGGGGTCGCAAAGAGTCTGACATGACTGAGCAACTGAACTGAACTGAACTGAACTTCTTATGGTTCAACTCTCACATCCATATATGGCTACAGGAAAAACCTGTATAGCCATAAATTTGGCTATACAGACCTTTGATGGCAATGTGATGTCTCTGTTTTTTAATATGCTGTCTAGGTTGGCATAGTTTTTCTTCCAAGCAGCAAGTGTCTTTCAGTTTTATTCTTGCAGTCACCATCTGCAATGATTTTGGAGCCCAAGAAAATACAGTCTGTCACTGTTTCCATTGTTTCTCCATCTATTTGCCATGAGGTGATGGGACTGTATGCCATGATCTTCGTTTTCTTAATGGTGAGTTTTAAGCCAGCTCTTTTACTCTCCTCTTTCACTTTCATCAAGAGGTTCTTCAGTTCCTCTTTGCTTTCTGCCATTAGAATGGTATCATCTATATATCTGAGGTTGATGATATTTACTCTAGCAGTCTTGATTCCAACATGGGATTCATCCAGCCTGGCATTTCACATGTTATACTCTGCCTATAAGTTAAGTAAACAAGATGACAATACACAGCTCTGGTATATTTCTTTCTGAGTTTTGAACCAGTTTATTTTTCCATGTCCAGTTCTAATTTTGCTTCTTGACTTGCATACAGATTTCCCCCGAGGCATGTAAGATGGTCTGGAATTCTTATCTCTTTAAGAATTTTCCACAGTTTGTTGTCATCCATACAGCCAAAGTATTTTATGGAGCCATTACTGTGTGTACTATGTAATATTTGCTATGTTTCTCTAAGTGGCATATCGTCTTTTATATTTCAAAATGTCATTTTGTATTTAGGAAGCTTTCTTTTGATTCTAGTAGAAATATTTGTATTTAAATCCTTTATCTTTAATCTCCCATTTTCAAACTTAATCTATTACCATCTGATTTTTTGGTTTTAACTAGTCTGCTTTGACACTAGCCTTAAAATAATCAATAATCTTATTATACTTCCTTTTTTTCCTTTTTCCTCCTGTTTTACTTTCATTCATTCCACCATTTCAGAACATATATTTATCTTGATGTCTCCCACTCATGTTACCAACATCACTTTAGTCATATTTTTACATCTACATATATTAAATCNACCATTTCAGAACATATATTTATCTTGATGTCTCCCACCCATGTTACCAACATCACTTTAGTCATATTTTTACATCTACATATATTAAATCATTTCCATTAGTCTTTTTACTGAAGTTGCTCCAGTTATTTCTTGCTAGAATGAAATGCATCATATATTCAAATCTTTGGAAAAGGCTGATGTGTTTAGTATTCCCTGACTTACTGAATATTTAAAACTGCCTTTCTATAGACTCAGTATTTAAAATACAGCTTTGCTGGGATTACATTCTTGGCTCATGCTCTTTTTCTTTGTGTATTTTGAAAATGCTGCTCTACTATTCCCTTGCCTTACATTTAGTTCTTGAGAAATCTAATGCCAGCCTGATTTTTCTTTACCTCTACGAAGAGTTTGATCTTTCTGCTTTAAGGTCCTGAGAATCCTTTATTATTTATTCTTAAAGACTATGAGCTTTACTAAGGAAAGTGTTAGAGTTTATTTTCACCAAGTCAATTTTCTTAAACTATTTCAATATTTTATTTCTAAAACAAATTTTATTGGATTACAGTTTTGAATATTAATTCTGATCTATTTTTTATTTATTTACTTGCTTTTCTTCCTCAAGAACTCCAATTTCCTGTGCGTTGGAACTTCTTTTTCTGGCTTCCATTTTAATCACTTTTTATATGAAATTTTTATAATTTCCCTGTTTAATTTTCATTCTTCTGATTCTTTATATATCTTTCTTTGATATGTCTTATTAAAATTTCCTTGGAACCTGTTTTTCTTTGAGCCTTATGTTTCTGAGATTGCTTTCTTTTAAACTTTTTTTCAAATTATTCCTTACAGGCACTCTGAAAGAGACAGTAAAGGCACAAAGTAGGTGATTAAATAATTAATCCTATTCTCTGGTGGCTCAGACAATAAAGAATCTGCCTGCACTGCAAAAGATACAGATTTGATCCCTGGGTCGGGAAGATTCCCTGGAGAAGGGGAGGGCAACCCACCCCAGTATTCTTGCCTGGAGAATTCCATGGACAGAGGAGCCTGGCTGGCTACAGTCCATAGGGTTTTAAATAGTCAGACACAATTGAGTGACTAGCATCACTAAGGGATCACAAGTAAAGGAAAACTTATGGGAAACCCCTGTATGCTAATGATCACTCAGTAATAATTTGTTTAATCATAAAACCAAGCAGGCTTGCTTAGCAAAAAAAAAGCATGCAAGAGAAGCATGGGATAGGCCCCCAAAACAATAAAGCAATAGTGGGATGAAATCCACATCCCGCCCAGTGAGTTCAATAACTTCATGATTCCCAGGAGATGCTCCTCTGTGCACACTAAACTCTATTCAATACTCTGTAATGATCTATATGAGAACAGAATCTTTAAAAAAGTGAATATGTGTATATGTATAACTGACTCATTTTGCCATACAGTAGAAACTAACACAACATTGTCAATCAAACCTACTCCAATAAAAAATAATTTACAAAATATAAAGAAAAGGAGACATTATGCTGAAACCTCAGATGATTTACCATTTTTAGTAAATTTTAACACCTTTTTGCTTGTTCCCATTGTTGCCATGACAGACCCAATTTGACAAGGCAGGAATAGGAAAACCCCCTTGCCTGACTTGGAGGAGGAACTAATGATGCAAGCCTTGATGTCTACTCAAGAATGAGGAAGAAAGTGGTCTTCTACCCTACGCCCTCCCTTTTCCTTTGATTTTAAAACCCTAGCCCACTAAGTTCTTGGGAGTGCAGCACTCCCTCGTCTACTTGTTTATAAGCTTCACAAGCATTCTATTCTAGTAAATCACTTACCTCTTACTTTGCCTCTCACTGAATTCTTTCTGTGTTAAGACATAAAGAACTGGAGCTCATTTGAGCCCCCCTACCACAAGACACATTTCTGTAGTTTTATAATGACCCCCTGAAACAAAGGGAAACCCAAAAGAAAGGTAGCTAGGGTGGAAAGAAATAGAAGACAGTTACTCACAGTTAAATATTTTACTGTTACTAATTTTATCCCAAACATGACCTCATAAATCTCTACAAGGGCATAAAAAGGGCCACTAATAAGACAGCCCCTGAAGGCTAAGATTTATGAGCATCACCGTAATTCCACCTCTGGTGACAAGTGGTTGTCAAGCATATGCAAAGTGCTTTGCCTACATTATCTCATCTGATACATTTATGCAATGCTGAGAAAGCATTTATATAGGATAGAGAATTATAGTCCTCATTTTAGGATGAGGAAAATGTGGCAACAAACAATAAACTCCAAGTGCCAAACTTTGGGTTAGAACACAATACCCCATTACTAAAAGGTATGTGAGTCTTCAGCCACTTTTCCTGATGGCCTCTCTGAAGTAGACACAGGATCACTCCCACTATATCCACTTGTACCTCATTGGTTTTTTCTGTCTTAATTGCCTCCAATTCCTACAGATTCTCCATCAATACTTTAAAAAAAATCCCTTCTAGATACATGCATTGATTGGTCTGCCTCTGATTCTAGTTTGATTTCTTGCTGTCTCATCTTATTGCAGTTCCTTAGAATAGAAAACACATAGAACTTTCTCAACCTTCACAGCCTTCGCAGTCGTGTTAAATGTACCTGGAACACTCATAGCAGAGCTGTAAGAATTGATCAAAACTGCATAGGAACCAGCAACTCTTCAGCATTTCTCCTGGTCCTGACCTTCCTTGCCCACTGACTGCCCTCTATCCATGAATACAGAGGTTAAAAAGGAGAGAAAGACAGATAAAAAATGATGCTAAGGTGTTATTTTGAATTACTGGGTAACTGTACTATCATTTTCTGAGAAGTGGAAGATTGGAGAAAGTGGCTGTTTGGGGTGTTGGAAATCTCTTGATGTCAGCACCTCTGTTTAAAATGGAAACATCAAAAATGAAGCTAAACATTAAGACAGGTATCTTGCAATAATTAATACTTAGAGCAAGATGGCAACCCACTCCAGTATTCATGCCTGGATAATCCCATGGACCAAGGAGCCTAGTGGGCTACAGTCCATGGGGTTGCAAAGAGTCAGACACGACTAAGCAACCTCACTTCACTTCATATGAAAATAAAGAATTAAGTACTAGATTTTAATGCCTTCAATAATCCTAGCAACTTAATACTTTTTAAACAGGGAAAACACGGCAAAGGAGTTTAAATAATACTGATTTTTATCAGTATATTTATTTGTACAAACAGACGGTTATTTGATCATAGTTGTTTTTGGTTTGTTTGTTGGTTTGGATGCCTCCCAGCCTAGGACATATGCTCCACAGAGAAATGAATCGTGACTTCTTTGTTTACTGATGTATCCATAATGCCCAAATGCAATGCATCTGTATGTGTTAGTTACTGTTAACTTATATTGAATGAGCAACTAAAACAACAACTTCAGCTATCAAATGTTAAAATAAATATAAAATATTTATCAACAATGGATTGGATTCTAGATTATTTTAATACTGATATCAGTAAGCACTTTCATTGCTGAAATTAACATTTAAATTAAAAAGTATATTTTCAGCAACAAAGTTACCATTCTTTTCTATGCCTCCCCTTACGCTTATATACAAATGCAAAGTAAGAGTCTTCTGACTTGCTTAGTGGCTAGAGCAAGCATCTCTTATTAACAGATGAGGACTGAAAAATTACTTTCTTGGCATTATAGAATATGTATGTGTTAGTAAGTCACTTATTTCTACCCCTTCAAAAATCTGTGAACCATTCTGGACTAGGAAATGGGTTGATTCAACCAGTGCCTCTACAGCAATGCAAATTTGCCAGCTTCTTTGTGATATTTCAGATGTTTACCATACTTCTCTCTTCTTCAATCACATATTCTATAATGCCAAGAAAGTAATTTTGGAGAGTGGGAGGGGACATATGTATCAGTTCAGTTCGGTTCGGTTCAGTCACTCAGTCGTGTCCAACTCTTTGTGACCCCATGAATTGCAGCACGCCAGGCCTCCCTGTCCATCACCAACTACCGGAGTTCACTCGAACTCTTGTTCATAGAGTCGGTGATGCCATCCAGCCATCTCATCCTCTGTCCTCCCCTTCTCCTCCTGCCCCCAATCCCTCCCAGCATCAGAGTCTTTTCCAATGAGTCAAATCTTCACATGAGGTGGCCAAAGTACTGGAGTTTCAGCTTTAGCATCAGTCCTTCCAAAGAACACCCGGGACTGATCTCCTTTAGAATGGACTGGTTGGATCTCTGGTTGGGCTTTGATCCAACAGAGCTGGTGTCCTTACAAGAAGAGATAAGAGTTTGCTAACTCTGTCTTTTTCTCTCTCCATCCCATGTAAGAACACAATAGGTCAGCACCTTGACCTGGACTTTCTAGTCTCCAGAACTGTGATAAATAAATTTTGGTTTTTAAAATCATACAGGTTTTGATATTTTGCTATGGCAGCCTAAGCTGATTAACACAATGTTAATAGCTAACTCTAAAAACTTGCATAGGAAGTGAATAAACTAGAATAGAATAGCCAAAGCACTTTTGATAAAGAAAAGCAGTGCTAAATAAGGCATGCTATATTTATTAAGACTTATTATGACTTACAGTAATCAAGACTGTATAGCACTGAAAAAAGGATAGATGCAGAAAGCACAAAAATAGATGTATACAAATATGATCANAGTACAAAGGCAGCTCAATGAAACATGCTGTGTTGGAATATTAGACATCACTGAAAAATTAACATTGACCAACAGCCTATTCTTTACACAAAATTAACTCAAAATAGGGTTATAGATCTAAATGTAAAATGTATAATTCTAAAACTCTTAAGAAAAAAATAGAAAAATTGGTGAGAAACAGTTTTTAAATACAACTCCAATATCATGGTTCATCAAATTTAAAAAATTGATTAACTGTACTTCTTCAAAATGAAAAACTCTCTTTCTGTAAAAGATTCAGTTAAAGGAACAAAATACAACCTATAAACTGGGATAAAATACTCCTTAACCTGATATCTGACAAAGTATTATATCCAAAATGTACGCATGTGTTTACACAACAATGTTCCCAACTATGGAACTCAACAATGTTTCAATAAAAAACAAACCAACAAGAATGAGCAAAAAATCTGAACAGACTCTTCATTAAAGGGTATGGATGGCAATGCAGCACAAAATAGATGTTTAACACCATTTTATTAGTTAAATCCAAAGTAACTGTTGATATACCATTACATGGGCTTCCCAGGTAGTGGCAGTAGTAAAGAACCTATATGTAAATGCAGGAGACATAAGAGACGTGGGTTCAGTCCCTGGGTCAGGAAGATCCCCTGGAGGAAGGCCTGGCCACACACTCCAGTATTCTTGCCTAGCGATTTCCATGGACAGAGGATTCTGGCAGGCTACAGTCCATAGGGTTGCAAAAGAGTCAGACATAACTGAAGTGACTTAGATGCATGCACATGGAAATTTATAAGACTTACTGGAAATTCTAAGGATGTATAAAGGAATCTTTTGAAGGCTCATTAAAAGTAAAATTATATTTGCTTTTCATGACCTGGCACTTTCACAAGCACTACCATGGCTTTCACAAATGGCAAAATTTAGAACAATTCTATTCTTGGCCTGGCTGTACACCTAACTCATTCTGAAATTTTAAGCAAGTAATCTTTTCCTTAGATTTGTCTTCTGTTCTATAAAATAAGGTTTTTGGCAAAAAGCTTTTCAAAAGCTGCTATAGACTTAGCAGAAATTCTTATAGACTGAGCACATTAGAATCACATCAGAAACTTCTATAAAATGTTGCTTCCTGGAAAGGCCATCATCTCCAAAGATTCTAACTTAATTGATCTTTGTGGAGTTTAAGCGTTGATTTATAGTTAGGACTGAGACTCACAGACCCAAAGTTCATGGTTCAACCATGTTCAAAAGCAGTCTTCTATGGATGTGTTACAATGTCTGGCTTTTTACTGTTAAAAGCTGGATGTGGATCCCATTTAGTTGATCATATTGCCATGTGTCCTGTTGAGTTAATATCACCAATGCAGCTGCAGACACTGAGAGGCTGCACAGACAAGAGTGGGCAAAGTTGGGCTCTGTGGGGGCGTCGTCCCATTTTACGGCCTCTGAGTACACTGACCCTGGCCATCTCCAAACTCCTTAAGCTGCTAATAACCCTCACCCCTCACTTGTTTGCCTTCTACACTTACATCCTTAAAGGTAAGTATGTTGCTTGCTTACACCAACATAGATGAATATTGGTCACCTTCATGCATTCAGGAACTGCTGAACCTGCACAATATCCTTTCAGGTTCCATGACTACCATCGATCCGATCTTGAATCTGAAATGTCAGAACACTCACAATTAGCTACTGAGCCTTGTTTCAGAAATCTGAAACAAACCCACTAATTTCTGACTATGTTTTGAGACCACGTTAAAAGAACAGCACCTGGCGCCCTCCCGCACCATCAGGAGCTCAAATTCTGATGGCTATCATCCAGTACCATATGCCTAATTGCACCTCCCTTTTCCTGAGGCTTACTCTTTGGAGAGCATTGCCACAGGCACAAGAATCGAGAACACTGGCAAAGCTAAGAAAATGGAAAGGAAGATTTCAGCCTTTTTTTTTTTTTTTTTTGAGGTTTCAATCTAATTATTTTGAAGTTTCCATGATGTCATACCTTTCATTTGTTTTTTTGAAACATAAACTTCCCAACTACTTATTTTAATGTAATGTACAAAAAGTTACAAATATCTTCTATTAATTCTTTCAGAACTTCATTGCTTAGTTGTTTGTTTTTTTTTTTAACAGATGCAGTGATCACTGTAATTGCAAAGCACAAGAATGTTCTTTATTTTGCAAATTAAGACTGAATCTCAGGAATCAAGAGATTTCTAGGACTTTGAATGCACATAGATATTTTCTTTGTCTTCAAACAAGTCTATGCCCTAATGTGCAACATAAAAATTACACACTGAACCACTTCTCTACATCAGTGATTTTTTTTTTCCCTGATACTTTAACTTGTTCTTTTTTTTTAACTTTAGTTTTAAATGGAGATATGTATATTGTGCTTATCACATATCTTGGAATAAAAACCTCAGTGCTAGTAATCAGTACAGTCATTATAGATAGTGCTGTAGATAGGAAGAGACTCAGAGAGTGGGGAATGGGTACCTTTGCTTTTGTACCCAACCCAGGATTCACTGTTCTATTAGATCCTATTGGTTTATGATCTTGTTATGTCATTCTATATCCTTGACGATTTTTTGTCCAGCTGTTTTATCAGTTGTTGAGAAAAGTTCTTAAAGTGTGCAACTATAACTGCAAATTTGTCGATTTCTCCTGTCTGTTCCACAAGTTTGTTGCTTCACACATTTTGCAGCTCTGTTGTTTTGCACATAGGCATTTAAAGCGCCTATGTCTTTTTAATAGATTGACTTCTTTTTTTTTTTAGAAATAAACATAAATTGCTTTATTTCACTCCTTTGGTAGCTTTTTCAAAAAATTGTTTATTTTTTAATTAGAGGATAATTGCTTTATAGAATTTTGTGGTTTTCTGTCAAACCTCAACATGAATCAGCCATAAGTATACATATATCCCCTACCTCTCGAAACTCCCTTCCATCTCCCTCCCCAAACCCTTCCCCAGGATGATACAGAGCCCCTTATTTGAGTTTCCTGAGACATACAGCAAATTCCCATTGGCTATCTATTTTACATATAGTAGTGTAAGTTTCCATGTTACTCTCTCCATACATCTCACCTTCTCCTCCCCTTTCCCTGTGTCCATAAGTCTGTTTTCTGTTTCTCCACTGCTGCCCTGTCAATAAATTCTTCAGTAATAGCTTTCTAGATTCTGATATATGCATTAGTATATTTATCTTTCTGTTTTTGACTCACTTCACTCATATAATAGGCTCTAGGTTCATCCACCTCATTAGAACTGACTCAAATGTGTTCCTTTTTATGACTAAGTAGTATCCCATTGTGTATATGTAGCACAACCTCTTTATCCATTCATCTGTCAATGGACATCTAGGTTGCTCCCATGTTCTAGCTATTGTAAATAGTGCTGCAATGAGCAATGGGATACATGTATCTTTTTCAACCCTGGTTTCCTCAGGGTATATGCCTAGGAGTGGGATTGCTGGGTCATATGGTGGTTTTATTCCTAGTTCTTTAAGGAATCTCCATACCATCTTCCATAGTGGCTGTATCAATTTACATTCCCACCAACAGTGCAAGAGAGTTCCCTTTTCTCCACACCCTCTCTAGCATTTGTTTGTAGACTTTTTGATGATGGCCATTCTGACCAGTGTGAGGAATGCACTACTATCTCGTAGTTTTAATTTGCATTTCTCTAATAATGAGAGATGTTGAGCATCTTTTCACGTGTTTGTGAGACATCTGTATGTCTTCTTTGGAGAAATGCCTGTTTAGGTCTTTTCCCCACCTGTTGATTGGGTTGTTTTCCTGGTATTGAGTTGCATGAGCTGCTTGTATATTTTGGAAATTAATCCTTTGTCCGTTATTTCATTTGCTATTATTTTCTCCCATTCTGAGGGCTGTCTTTTCACCTTGCTTATACTTTCCTTTGCTGTGCAAAAGCTTTTAAGTTTAATCAGGTCCCACTTGTTTACTTTTGTTTTTATTTCCATTACTCTAGGAGATGGGTCATNGGGTCATAGAGGATCTTGCTTTGATTTATGTCATTTGAGTGTTCTGCCTATATTTTCCTCTAAGAGTTTTATAGTTTCTGGTCTTACATTTAGGTCTTTAATCCATTTTGAGTTTATCTTTGTGTATGGTGTTAGGAAGTGTTATAATTCCATTCTTTTACATGTAGCTGTATAATTTAGAAAGACTTATCATTGAGTAATCTCCCCCTCTGTCTCTAGTAATTTTCTTTGCTCTGAGATCTACTGTATCTGATATTAATACAGCCACTCATGCTTTTGAATAATATTAGCATGATATACCTTTTTCCAACTTTCTTATATAGCTATATTTGAAATTAATTTCTTATATACAGCATATAATTGAATGTTTTAAATCCATTCTGCCAATTTTTGTCTTTTAATCTGTATTTAGATCATTGAAATTTCATGTAATCACTGATATGTGTGTGCATGCATGCTAAGTCACATTAGTCATGTCAGATTCTTTGCGACCCCATCAACTGCAGCCCACCAGCTCCTCTGTCCATGGAATTCTCCAAGCAAGAACACTGGAGTGGGTTGCTGTGCCCTCCTTCAGGGGGTCACCCCGACCCAGGGATCAAACCTGGGTCTCCTGCATTGGCAGGCGTGTTCTTTACCACTAGCACCACCTGGGAAACCCAATCTTTGATATATTAAAGCTTAAAACTAGTTTTTTGTATTTTTTTAAATTTGTTTTCTCTTTTTGTTTCTAATCTCTTTCCCTCTGCCTTACTGTGGGTTACTTCACATTATTTATTTCAATTTTATTTACCCATAGTATTTTGAGCATATTTATTTGTATGGCTTTTTCTTAGTGATTTCTTTACATATTGCATTAAATACATATCACTTATTATAGTCTTCTGGCTTCCCTGGTGACTCAGATGGTAATGAATCTGCCTACAATGCAAGAGACCCAGGTTCAACCCCTGGGTCAGGAAGATTCCGTGGAAAACAGAATGGCGACCTACCAGTTTGAACAAAGTGTAGAAAACTTATGACTCTTGTGTCCCTTTATTTTCTCCCCTTTACAATACCATTGTCTTAAATGTTTCCCTGCATATGCATCATTCAATGTTATAATTTTTGCTTAATAAAGCAAACATGATTTAGCAAACCCAAGAGGAGAAAGGAAACCTATTGTTTTTTATCATACTACTGCTTACTGTGTATTGGATTTTTTTTTTTTCTGATATTCCAAGATTCCTTCCTTATAGTTTCTTTTCTATTTGGAGAACTTCTGTGGGCTTCCCTGGTAGCTCAGTTGGTAAAGAATCTGCCCCCAGTGCAGGAGACCCGGCTTCAATCCTTGGGTTGGGAAGATCCCCTGGAGAAGGAAATGGCAACTTACTCCAGTATTCTTGCCTGGAAAATCCTATAGACAGAGGAGCCTGGTGGACTACCGTCCATGGGGTTGCACGAGTTGGACATGACTTGGTGACTAAACCACCACCACCAGCACTGATGACCAATTTTCTTAGTCTTCCCTCGTCTAAGAATGTCTTGATTTCACCTTCATTTCTGAAGAACATTTTTACTGGACACAGGATTTTGTGTTGATAGTTCTTTTCCTCAGCAGTTTTAAAATGTTTCACTTACTTCTTGCCTCCGTTGTTTCTAACAAGAAATTTGCTATTGATTTGTACTGTCCTTCCTTATGGGTGAGCTTCCCGGGTGTCTCTGGTAAAGAATTCACTTGCCAATGCAAGAGAGACGGGTTTGATTCCTGGTCCAGGAAGATCCCCTGGACAAGGGACCAGCTACCCACTCCAGTATTCTTGCCTGGAAAATCCCATGGGCAGAGGAGCCTGGCAGACTACAGTTTGGGTAGCAAAGAGGCAGACGCAACTTAATGACTGAACAACAGAAACAACCCTTATGGGTAAGGTGATGTTTCTCCACAACTGCTTTCAATATTTTGCTCTTGTCTTTAATTTTTAGATGTTTGACTATGATATGTCTTTATGTAGATTTATTTGTGTTTATTACATTGGGATTTTTCTCCACTTCTGAACTTATACTTTGAAGTCTTCTGCCAGATTTGGGGATATTTTTTTCAACTCTTTTTCTTCACATGTTCTTGGGACTCTGATTTTCTTTTTCCTTTCTTTTCTTAGAACATATTCTCTCTTTTGTTCAGATTGGATAATTTACATTGCTCTATATTCCAGTTTACTGATTTTCTCTTCTTTTCACTTTATTATGTTGTTAAAATCATTGTGTTATATTTTGATTACTGTATTTTCCAGTTCTAAAATTTTCAATTTTTCTTTATGTATGTGTGATATTTACCTGTAAGACTTCATTTCTTCTTTTCTTCTTCCTTCTTGCCCTTCTTTCCTCCTTCCCTCACCTTTCTTTCCTTTTTCTATTTCTCCAATTTTTTTCAAGTGTGTTTGTAATCACTTATTGAAGCATTTTTATTAAGGCTATTTTAAAGTCTTTGTCAGATAATTTGAGACCTCTTTGTTATCTTAATTTATTGATTTTTCAAAAACATTGTTTGAAATCTTCTTGTTCTTGGCAAGATGAGTAATTTTCTATTAAACCTGTACATTTAGGGTATTATCTGGGAGACTGAATCTCATTTCTTCTTATAATGGGCATCTCTCAACAGTGCTCCTGCAGGACCCAACGGCAAGTGGGGAAGTACTGCCTCATTACTGCCTGGGGGGGAGATGAGGGAAGTTAAATTAGGGGATAGAATTCAGGGTGTCCTCATAACTTCCTTCAACACCTGAGAGGAGGGGTGTCCCGCTTGCTACTAGGCACAGACTGGGGCTTCAGGATCCTCCACTAAACCTCTGTTGATACTGGGAGTGGTGTGAGTGCCTAGGTATCAATTCCCATGGGGCTTCATTCTTCCAGGCAGTGGGGGAAGCTCTGACTCTCCACCATGGCTCCTCTTTCACTCCCCCAGTGCCGAGTGGGAAAGGGACACGTTGCTGCTATGTGGCAGCAACATATAGGCTTCAGTGACACAAAGGCAAGGAGTAGGGGTTAATACATCCTTCTGGAGGTGAAAGTCCTGGCTCCCTATTCAGCTTTCACTGAGCCAACCTGGGCTGGGGGGTTGGGATGCCTCCTAAGAGCCTAGAAACAGTAGAACAAATCTAGGGGCCACACTTGGCCTTTGATGGCATGGTTGAGAGGGACCACAGGATTTTTTTAACTTGATGTTCTGCCAGACAGTTTTCTGTCTGCTGGGCTGTCCCTTTCTTGGTCCTTTGGCTAAAAAGAGGAGGCTTTTTTTTTTTTTTTTTTTGTCTGCACTCATGGACGTTCTGGTTTTGTTCAGCTGCTTAAGTTCCAAGCCTGCAACATAAGAGACAAAGGGAAAAAGAAAAAGGATCAAGATCATGCCATTCCTTGAGCTTCAAGTTCTCTAGTTAGTCAGCCTTCTTCTGTCCAACTTTTGGTCTTCTTATGCCTGTTTTACAATCTCCGGAGCTTTTATCTGTGGCTACCAGGAGGAGGAGGGGCAAGTGCATGTCCTCCATCTTCCCCTTTGTCCTGTGTGCTAAGTCACTTCAGTCGTGTCTGACTCTTTGCGAGCCCCCATGGACTGTAGCCCCCAGGCTTCTCTATCCATGGGATTCTCCAGGCAGGGATACTGGAGTGGGTTGTCATTTCCTTCTCCAAGGGATCTTCCCTACCCAGAGATGGGACCCATGTGTCTTATGTATCCTGCATTGGCAGGCGGGTTCTTTACCACTAGCGCCACCTGGGAAGCCAAGAAGTCCCATAGCTTTCTTTTAAATTTTTTTTTTTTAATTTAATAAAACTAAAGCAGAAGGCTTTGACTGTGTGGATCACAATAAACTGTGGAAAATTCTAAAAGAGATGGGAATACCAGACCACCTGACCTGCCTCTTCAGAAACCTATAAGCAGGTCAGAAAGCAACAGTTAGAACTGGACATGGAACAACAGACTGGTTCCAAATAGGAAAAGGAGTGCATCAAGGCTGTATATTGTCACCCTGCTTATTTAACTTCTATGCAGAGTACATCATGAGAAACGCTGGGCTGGAAGAAGCACAAGCTGGAATCAAGATTGCTGGGAGAAATATCAAAAACCTCAGATAGGCAGATGACACTGCTCTTATGGCAGAAAGTGAAGAGGAGCTAAAAAGCCTCTTGATGAAAATGAAAGAGGGGAGTGAAAAAGTTGGCTTAAAGCTCAACATTCAGAAAATGAAGATCATGGCATCTGGTCCCATTACTCCATGGGAAATAGATGGGGAAACACTGAAAACAGTGTCAGACTTTATTTTTGGGGGCTCCAAAATCACTGCAGATGGTGACTGCTGCCATGAAATTAAAAGACGCTTACTCCTTGGAAGGAAAGTTATGACCAACCTAGATAGCATATTGAAGAGCAGAGA
Organism: Redunca redunca; assembly: GCA_006410935.1. Classification (NCBI taxonomy): domain Eukaryota; kingdom Metazoa; phylum Chordata; class Mammalia; order Artiodactyla; family Bovidae; genus Redunca; species Redunca redunca. Next base: position 92,887 of record SJYQ01006401.1, read on the forward strand.
CATTGCTTTGCCAACAAAGGTCCGTCTAGTCAAGGCTGTTTTTCCAGTGGTCATGTGTGGATGTGAAAGTTGGACTGTAAAGAAAGCTGAGTGCTGAAGAATTGATGCTTTTGAACTGTGGTGTTGGAGAAGACTCTTGAGAGTCCCTTGGACTGCTAGGAGATCCAACCAGTCCATTCTGAAGGAGACCAGTCCTGGGTGTTCTTTGGAAGGACTGATGCTAAAGCTGAAACTCCAGTACTTTGGCCACCTCACGCGAAGAGTTGACTCATTGGAAAAGACTGATGCTGGGAGGAATTGGGGGCAGGAGGAGAAGGGGACGACAGAGGATGAGATGGCTGGATGGCATCACTGACTGGATGGATGTGAGTCTGAGTGAACTCCGGGAGTTGGTGATGGACAGGGAGGCCTGGCGTGCTGCGGTTCATGGGGTCGCAAAGAGTTGGACACAACTGAGCGACTGAACTGAACTGAAAGCAGAATCAAGAGTACCTTCATCTTAACAGTCATTTGCAATCATCAATGTCTTCCTTCTTAAGTATCTTTTTTTTTTTTTTCTCAAGAAGACACTGAAGCAGGCATTTACAGATTTGTGTGTGTGTGTGTGTGTGTGTGTGTGTATGACTGGCGTGCTGCGATTCATGGGGCCGCAAAGAGTCGGACACGACTGAGCCACTGAACTGAACTGAACTGACTGACAGCCCTTCCTTCCAGTGTCTGGGTGCTGGCCTCTGACGGATGACCACTGTCATAGCTTCTGAAATCTCTGCGCATACTGGCTTCTAACAGATGAGGTATGAGTGAGTCACAATTCCAAATGAGTTCGATGCAGAATTCTGAGAATCAAATCTAACCCAGGTAAAGGCAAAAGCAGCTGGCAGATCAAAGAGCATTGCTCTGAGCGATGAACCATGACTTGGTAGAAGATAAACAGAACTAAAATTCAGTTCAAAGGAATGGTGAGCGACCAGTGGGGGATGGGGGGAATGGCCAGGAGTTGAGCCTGAATGTGGCAAAGTGGATGAACAACTTCAGGGCTCAGACGGCTTTACTCCAGGGAGAGACGAGGGGACGGGACTGTGAGGCGGGGAGACAGAAATTCTATCGAGTCACCTCAGCTGGGCGCCGGCAGAGGCAGGGAAAGCTCATAAGGCGCCTCTGGCTACCGAGACCCGGGCTGCCTTGGAGGAGGGCAGAAGCTGGGTAGACCGCTTGGAGCTTTGGCCAAGCGCACTTGCAAGCTCAGAGGGGACGACTGGGAGGAGACTATTGGACGGCCGCGGGGTTCAACGCTTCCTTGCCAGGGAGGAGCGCGGCTCCGACCGCCCGGCGCCGCGGTGGTCTCAGCCCGCGCGCATCAGTGCCCGCGCGCGTCCGTCTCGGCGCTCTGGGAACCGGGTCCTAGCACCGCAGACTTCCCATCCCTCGCGCGCACTTTCCGTCTTGCCTCTCTCGACGCGCCCCCAGACAATGGATGGCAGCTCCCTGCTCTCCGCACCAAGGTAAGACCCTCTTTCCCCTCTGCCCATGCTGACGCGCGTCAAACTCGGTTCTCTGCCCCGAGTCGCTCGCGAGCTTGCCCTGGGGGCGCGGGGCTCCCCAGGACACCGAGGACTCGGAACTTACAGGAAGTCCGGCTGCGGGGGTGCGAGGAGCTTCGTGGTCCCTGTCGACTAGCCTACGGGGAGCGCGGCTGGGCGAGCCCGCGCGCCGGGGCCGCACGGGGTGGGAGCGAGCTCGTGTCCGCCTCTAGGGCGGGGGCCCCGGGAAGCCAGGAGCCGGACTTTCTGCGGACCCGGCCCGGAGAGGTTTTGCGCCTTGAGGGGAGAGCGGTTCCAAGGTAGGGATGAAAACAGAAAGGGAGTAGGACTGGGGTAAAGCACCCCTACATCCCGTCCCTCCAGACCCCCTAGGCGAGTGTCTGCGGTAGCTGGTGGGGAGGTCGAGGTGGGGGCGATTGCCTCTAACTCCCGACCGACCTAGACTGCGCCCGCCGGAGACCTGTACCAAAAAGGACCTTTGTCCGCCCGTCCCACCCGCCTCAGTTGCCCCCACACCTCCTGCCAGGCTTCTTAGCATCTCTGGCCTCTAGCGTTCCCTGACTACCCCAGCCCTGGGGTCCGCACGCCAGGAGGTGGGGGGAGGCCACCTTAGGCGCTGCCCAGGTGGGAAACAACACGTTTTCCCTGATGTGCGTTCCGTCCTGTCTCCTCGCTTTGCCGGTGCTCCGCGCTCGGTTCAGACTCAGTCCTTTGCGCATTTAGGAAACAGATTTTAGTATTTCTACCCGCGTAAACCGTAGGGGTGAATTGAGGCCGTCGCGCTGGTGGGGTTCCGCCTGCCGGGCAGGTGGGCTTTTGCGCTCTTTGTGCTTCGCGCGGAGCGTCCATCCCCTCGGAGGAGAGGAGGATGCTGCTCGCGGATGCAGGTGTCTCTCTGCCGCCCGCACAGCCCCACCTTTCCGAGGCAGAAGGGGCTTCGTGTGGACTATTTTGTCATCCCTTCCTCATTTTCCCCAAGCAAACATCTAGGCAGCTTCCAGCCGAGTGTCAGGCTCTGGAATAAACATTTGGAACTCGAATTCTTGGAGAGCACCTAAATCCACCGTGCACCGGCTAAAGCAGACACGGAGCTGATACTGTGTTGCCGAGTAGCCGCGACGGGGGTGGGACTGGGGTCGGGGTGGATGGACACCGCTTTTCAAAAGTGTTGAAGGCTGCCATCTAGAGACTTGAAGTGTTAATATTTACCGTAAGGAAATATAGCTTTTCCAACTCCACAGGCATTTCCTCTTAAACATCCCTTCCTAGGGGTTAGCAAAGGGTTCTTACAAAGGCTTCTAAGCCTCGCCGGAAGCTGCTCCAATATCTGTGGAGCCAAACACAGTCAATGTACCACTAAGTCATTCCTTTCTATCCTAATGCACGAAAAGGACAATAAGAACCGCAGGAAAACTTTTTAAAGCTTAAAAGTATATATTGTCACTTAGTTTGGGTCAGAGTGTGAAACATTTTTAAGTCGAACAAACGGGATTCACGTTCTACACCATCTGGTCTACTACCTAAGGTCTTTAGAATGGAAATGGTGAGCTGTGTGATTCCAACATTCCAATAAAATAGAGACATTTTTGATAGGAGATTGCTTGCTCTAAATCCAGTTTTCCTGATCAATACAGTGGTGCTTGAATCAGAATTATATATCTATTAAACAGCTGAGGCATCTTCTAAAATATTAGAAATACTTTATACCAATAACTCCTTAAAATTATTTCTTCTGCACGATCGTAAAATGACCTTTTGAAGAGCAAATGAACTGCCATGAAATTGCTCTGTATCTTGTAGTAGCCTGTAAAAATGTTAATATAGAATTAACACCAGCTTCAGCTATTAAACCTTTTGAATATTACTGCTTATTTGTCAAGATGCAACACATTTCCACAAATTAGTGTGATAATTCAGCTATTTTATGAGCATCCTTATTAATGTAAAATAATCGTTTAACCCCTATTTCATTTACTACAAGAAATACA
>SJYQ01006401.1:98608-136523 GCA_006410935.1 Redunca redunca
AGAGTTAGGTTATTTATTTGACTTTTTTCTTGTTTCTTGAGGTGTGCCTGTATTGCTATGAACTTTCCTCTTAGCACTGCTTTGATAGTGTCCCACAGGTTTTGGGTTGTTGTGTTTTCATTTTCATTCATTTCTATGCATAATTTGATTTCTTTTTTGATTTGTTCTGTGATTTGTTGGTTATTCAGAAGTGTGTTGTTCAGCCTCCATATGTTGGAATTTTTAATAGTTTTTCTCCTGTAATTGAGATCTAATCTTAATGCATTATGGTCAGAAAAGATGCTTGGAATGATTTCGATTTTTTTGAATTTATCAAGGTTGGATTTATGGCCCAGGATGTGATCTATCCTGGAGAAGGTTCCGTGAGCACTTGAGAAGAAGGTGAAATTCATTGTTTGGGGGTGAAATGTCCTATAGATATCAATTAGGTCTAACTGGTCTATTGTATCATTTAAAGTTTGTGTTTCTTTGTTATTTTTCTGAAGCGATTTAGCAGCAGCATGTATATGTTAATCCCAGACTCTGAGTATATCCCTCCCCCAACCCATGGCACTCTGAATGAGAAAAATTTAAAGAGAGATGTTTGAAAAAATAGATATTTTAATTTAAATTTCCCATTAGTTTAGTTTGACCAAGCCTAAGTTTAGCCTAGCAATATTTCACTAAAGCCCATCAGAATCAAAATTTTGTCTCCAAGAATGTTAGTACTAGAGGGGGGGAAAAAAAGAAAAAGCTGCTTTTTAAATGGAGCTAACAACCCAATGCTGTAAATGAAAATCTTCCATTCAAATTCAAAACAGAGAAATTTAAGAGTACATTTACATTTCTGTTTTTTATTTATCAGAAACTCTTAAAGAATCCATCACTCTTAACAAATTGGGGATCAGGGACAAATACCAGATTCTGTCTTAAATCAAAATTTGAGATTATTTTCTAGCCTGAAATACATGTTCTTTACAAGACCAGGCCTAGTGTGGCCATATCCTCTAATTTACAATTCTCAGGGAAGCACTGCTCAGGAGGTGCTGCTTCTTACAGAGGAAAAAAACCTGGGAATTAGTAAGGCTTGGTGCTCAGGACTCAGATCCTATGTTGCCAAAGGGTAATAAACCTCTGGGGAAGAGGTGGGAACTCTGAAGGCAGTTTCCCACAGAAACATTAGTTTCAAAAGTCTTGAAACCCACCATTTATCCTGCATTTCACACCTTGACCCTTTTAGGGGCCCCTGACCTCCATCCTTTTGGTTCCTTTTGAAAAATATGTATCTGCTGCCAAATAATTAGTAAATGAACTATGTCTCATTCACAAAGGGTCCATTTGCCTAATATTTATTTGAATGGAGTTTTACTCTAATTAAAGTTTACAACTAAAAAGAATTATAGGAAGAGGAAAACTGGTGTATTTGACATTAGGAGACTATTGGGACATGTAGTGCTTGGTTCTGTTCTGAAATTAATGGCTGTAACTGCGGAATTAATTGTTTGACTTTTTGATTCTCTACCTCCTCCCGTTTACAGTAATGCATACTCTACATATACTGATCTGAATCCCTCTCACTTCTAACCTGCTATAATGCCATGACCTTTATTGTACAGAACCTTTATTGGTGGCTTCCCTGGTGGCTCAGATGGTAAAGTGTCTGCCTACAATGTAGGAAACACGGGTTCGATCCCTGGGTCGGGAAGATCCCCTGGAGAAGGAAATGGCAACAGAGGCTACAGTCCATGGGGTTGAAACGAGTTGGACTGAGTGACTTCATTTTCTTTCTTTCTTTTAGTATATCATGTCTCAGCTGGACATGATAGGAATAAGATCATCCTCTTGAAATATACAAGCAAAATCAAGGCATTGAAAAAAGAACCAAAACAACACTAATCCATTAAAGAAAGTCCAGCTCAGAGAATCAATGTTTGTTTTTAAATCCCTCCAAAGGGCTCACAGAAGGCAGAATAAGCTTACTTTTTTGTAAAGACTATAGCATGGTGATTAAGATCCTGGTTCTACCACTTACTACTTTTGTTGTCTTAGTTGTAATGAATAGCCCATATAACTCAGAGATGAAATCTACTTTGTCTGACATTAGCATAGCTATTCCGGCTTTCTTTTGGGTTACCATTTTCCATCTTTTTACTTATAATCTATCTCTTCCTATTTAAAATTGTTTCTTGTAGACAGGGTATTATATATTACTTTTATTTTTTATGTGACAATCTGTTAATTGATGTGCTTAAATGTGGATCATTCACATTATGATTCTAGGTAGGGCTGTATTAAAAACCAACTAAAGCAACAAAAGCAAGCATAAATGAGATAACATCAAATTAAATAGCTTCTGCACAGCAAAGGAAACCTTCGACAAATGAAAAGGCAAACATGGAATGAGCAAAAATATTTATGAATCATATATCTGATAAAAGATAATATCCAAAGTATATAAAAACTGATACAATTCAATAGCAAACAACAACAGCAACAAATCTAAACAATCTGGTTTTAAAATGGACAGAAAAACTGAATAAACATATTTTTCAAAGAAGATGTGCAAATGGCAACAGGTACTTGAAAAAGTGCTCAACACACTTATTGTCATGAAAATACAAATCAAAGTAATAAATGAGCTTTCACCTCACATCTGATAGAATGTTAGCTGTGCTCAGTCTTGTCTAACTCTGCGACCCCATGGACTATAGCAGGCCAGACTTCTCTGTCCTTGGAATTCTCTAGGAAAGAACACTGGAGTGGGTAGCCATTTCCTTCTCTAGGGGATCTTCCCAACCCAAGGATCAAACCCAGGTCCCCTGCATTGCATGCAGATTCTTTACCATCTGAGCCACCAGGGAAGGCTCCTCTGTTAGAATGGCTATCATTAAAAAGGCAAGAGATAACAAATGGTAGTGAAGATGTGGAGAAAAGGGAACCCTCTATCTACACTGTTGGTAGAAAAGTAAATTGGCACAGCCACCATGAAAAACTGTATGGCTATTCCTCCAAAAATTGAAAGTAGAATGACTATTTTACGTGAAAATAAAAAGAGAGACATGGTGGGGTGGTGGGTGGAGAAAGAAAGAAAGAAAGAAAGCAGGATCTTGAAGAGATGTCTGCACTCTAGTGTACACTGCAGCATTATACACAATAGACAGTGTATGTAAATAGCCTAAGTGTTCATCAACAGTGATGAGTAAATGAATATTTATATGCATGAAGTGTGTAATAAAAGTGTCACTTAGTCGTGTCTGACTCTTTGTGACCCCTTGGACTGTGGAAGATACATGGATATTATTTAGCCATGAGAGAGATGAAAATCCTGTCATTTGCAACAACAAATGGCAGGATATCCAAACCCCCTTTTTTGGATTTGGAATGAAAACTGACTTTTACCACTCCTGTGACCACTGCTGAGTTTTCCAAATTTGCTGACATACTGAGTGCAGCACTTTAACAGTATATACCTTCAAATTGTAATATACTACCTCACACCCCGTGTAAGGGTCTTACAATTATATGGCCAAATTGTCTTCTCTGATCCTGTGTGCTATTGTCATATATTTTATTTTTATTTCTGTTACAAACACTATTTAATGCTGCTGCTACTGCTAAGTCTCATCAGTCGTGTCCGACTCTGTGCGACCCCATAGATGGCAGCCCACCAGGCTCCCCCGTCCCTGGGACTCTCCAGGCAAGAACACCGAAGTGGGTTGCCATTTCCTTCTCCAATGCATGAAAGTGAAAAGTGAAAGTGAAGTCGCTCAGTCATGTCCGACCCTTAGCAACCCCATGGACTGCAGCCTACCAGGCTCCTCCATCCATGGGATTTTCCAGGCAAGAGTACTAGAGTGGGGTGCCATTGCCTTCTCCTACAAACGTAGGAGTTGGATATTTAAAAAGTTGGATATTTTAGAAAATCAAAAATAAGAAAAAGTAGATTTTATTTTACCCTCATTTATTCAGTTTCTGACACTTCATTTGTATAGAGGCAAGCTTCTCTCTCTTGTATGTTCTTTCTGTCCATAGAACTCCCTTTCACATCGCTATCATGCCAGTCTGCTGGCAGTGAATTCTGTCAGTTTTTGTTTATCTAAAATGTCTATTTTTCCTTAACTTTTCAAATCATACTTTTTATGAGTATGGAGTCCTGGGTTGAAAAACATTTCTTTTCATTGTTTTAAAGATGTCATTCCTTTGTATTTGGGCTTCTGTGGTTTCTGCCAAGAAACTGTTTTTATTCTAATTTTTTGTTCCTTTCTATGTCACATCTGTTTTTTCCCCTGCCTGTCTTCCAAATTTTCTTTTTGTCTCTTGTTCGGAGAGGTTTTAATCTGATATGCCAAGGAGTGAGTATGTATGTTTGTGTGTGTGTATGTGTGTTGTAATTATCCTGCCTGTTGTTCTCTGAGCTTCTCGCTGTGGTTTGGTGTCTTATTATTAATTTTGAAAATATTAAGCTAAAATTGTAATAGGCTGGTTCGGTATGTTGCTTTATCCCTTGGAAGAGCATTTTTGCCTTGCCTTTTCATGTGGCTTATAATGTTTTTACTGAAACCCAGATACCTTGGTAGGATAACACTTCCCCAAGTGGAAACTGAAAGTCAGTGCTACTATTTAATGCCCGTGTAAAAGAATACGCTTAGGCTTAGAGAGGTTAAATGACTCGCCCAAGGTCATTCAACTAGTGAGTGACAGATGCCAAACTTTACCCTTGGTTTTTACACTCCAAATCCCGTGTTGTCTGACTATATCACTGTTACTCTCTACTTCCTAATGCATGTACATTCCCACTCTGGAGGCCTCCAGGACACTTACTGATGCCACATGGCTTCATTTATTTCAGACATTTTTGACCTCCCATCCCCAAGAAAGTTACTGAAGCATGCATAATGATGAGTAAGAAATGGTTCTTGCCCTTCGTAAGGTCACCAAGTAGTTTTAAAATGTCATTATTTTTTCTGAATGCCTTTTGATTCCATCTTTTTCAACATCTAGCCTCTAAATCAAAAGCAGCTGCAAGGACAGGTGGATGCTCAAAGAAATTTTGAGTCAGCCGTAAGAAAGCAATGGAAACCTAGAGCATGATGGAATAAAAAATTAAGACATTAATTTAAAAGTTGGTATCTGTATCCAGTGGAGTCTAAAAACTTAGATGCTAACACCTCTACCTGAAAACCATGCTGCATTCCTGCTTGAGATATAAACAGTGGCATATCCAAACAAATGGCTTAAGAGAGCTTCTCTTAGGAAAAAATAGCATACAGACCAATGTACTTCTTTTTATTCCTTTCATTTTAAATACATATTATTGATATCTTGAAATAGTTAACAGAAATTCTGAGAGTATCCACGGCTTTTGAAATAAGATGGTCTTTAGAAATGTACACATATGGGAATTCCCTGACAGTCCAGCAGTTAAGACGTAGTGCTTCCATCGCAGGGGATGTAGGTTCGACCCCTGATCAAGGGACTAAGATCCCTTGCAGTATGGCCAACAATTTTTTAAAATGTCAAGATATTATTTTCATTTTCTATATTAATTCAGCAAATTGCCACAAAATCAGTAGATTAGCACACAAATATATTATTTTATAATTCTGTATGTTGGAAGTCTGACGTGGGCCACACTGGGATAAAATCAAAGTGTTAGCAGGGTTGCATTCTTTTCTGGAAGGTTTCAGTTCAGTTCAGTCACTCAGTGATGTCTGACCCTTTGCGACCCCATGGACTGCAGCACACCAGGCTTCCCTGTCCATCACCAACTCCCAGAGCTTACTCAAACTCATGTCCATTGAGTCGGTGATGCCATCCAACCATCTCATCCTCTGTCTTCCTCGTCTCCTCCCGCCTTCAGTCTTTCCCAGCATCAGGGTCTTTTCCAGTGAGTCAGTTCTTTGCATCAGGTGCCCAGAGTATTGGAGTTTCAGCTTCAGCATCTGGAAGGTTTAGGAGGAATCTATTTCCTGTGTTTTCCAACTTCTGGAAACTGCTGGAAGTCCTTGCGTCATGATCCCCCTCCTCTGTCTTCAAAATCAGCAGTGGTGGGTTGAGTTTTCACGTCTCATTCTTCTAACTTCTGACCTCCTCTTTAGCCTCTCTTTTCCACTTTTGAAACCTTGTGATTACAGTGGATCCACCCAGACAATCCAGGATAATGTCCGTATATCAAGGTCATGGATTAATAACCTTAATGCCATCTGGAATCTTGATTCTGCTTTGCCATGTAACAATATTCCTAGGTAGTGGGGATTTGAACATGAACATCTTTTTAGGCCCATTGTTCTGTCTATCACAAGCATTAATTTAACCAAAAAAATGTATCATGCTGGCTTTCAAACTGCACTTGAGAGGCTACTAGGAGTAATTTCTCTCTCCCTCTTTCTCTCCTTATCCTCCTTCTTTATTAAATAAAGAGGAAAAGTGATAGGACTGTTTATTCCTCCACTGCAATATGCAATTCATTCAGTGTGACCAAAGTGAAACAACCACCCAATTCCAGAATTGTATTCAATAACATAAGGCCAGATTGGGGTGCACTTGAAGACCTAATAGAATTCACTCGTTGGCATATCTCTTTATTGCAATGGTCATTAGTGATAGTCAGGAAATATTTCCGATTGTGTTCCTAAGCATAAAGCCAGGTTGTCCTTGCTTTTCTCCTTTGTACAAGATAGGATCACATGATTTGCTTGAACCAATGCAAGGTGGGGCTTCCCTCTTAGCTCAGTTGGTAAAGAATCTGCCTGCAATGCAGAAGACCCCAGTTTGATTCCTGGGTCGGGAAGATCCGCTGGAGAACAGCTAGGCTACCCACTCCAGCATACTTCTGCTTCCCTTGTGGCTCAACTGGTAAAGAATCTGCCTGAAATGCGGGAGACCTGGGTTCGATCCCTGGGTTGGGAAGATCCCCTGGAGAAGGAAAGGCTACCCACTCCAGTATTCTGGCCTGGAGAATTCCATGGACTGTATAGTTAATGGGGTCGCAAAGAGTTGGACACGACTGAGCGACTTTCATTTCATTTCACTTCAATGCAAGGTGTGCAGAAGAGACATGTGTCTCATCCAGGTGGACGTGTTAAAGGGCCCATATGTGATTTTATTTCACTTCTCCTGCTTTCTGCCATGCTACATAACAGAGTTCACATAGAGGCTGCTCCATCAGCCTGAGTTTCAGAAGGAGCACAGTGTGGAACACAGCCCCCATTAAATCATGATGGCCACATAGGATAAGCAAGAAATAGATCTTTGTCATTTTAACCCCCTGAGATTTTGGAGTTGTTTGATAATGCAGCATCACACAATCCACTATATCTGACCCTGCCACCTTTGCGGTTGGAATGGTAGGTGGTCCGGTGGGTGGGTGGCTCGTTTGTGAAGGTTTTCAAAGGATCTCACAGGTTCTTTTCTTGCTCTGAACTTCAAAAGATCCTCATCACTTTCTAATGGCATACTCTTGGTGTAGTGATACAAGGATGGGGTTGGAGAAAGGGAGGAGTGGAATTCACCTTGACTAATTCATGAAGCAGTCAGGAACCAGGTCCTTTGGACCAGCCCCAAGTAATGACAATAAATACAGTGTGGCCTGTAGGTCTCCCATCCTAAGGACATGGCGTGTGAACTAGGAGTCTCACTCATCCTGATGGCAGTTCACACCCTTCCCATTTCACAATCTCACACAGCTGCTGCTATATAAGGACATAGTAGTGCATCATATGGAATTGTCAGGTGGCTCAGTGGTAAAGAATCTGCCTGTCAATGTAGCAAAGGTGGGTTCAATTCCTGGGTTGGGAAGATCCCCTGGAGGAGGAAATGCAACGCAGTCCAGTATTCTTGTCTGAAAAATCCCATGGACAGAGGAGCCTGGCAGGCTAGTGTCCATGGGGTCACAAAGAGTGGGACATGATTTAGTAACTGAACAACAACAACTGCATCATGCACATGTTTAACTCAGGCAAATTCAATACTACATGTTCATTTTCCTTTTTCATTCTCCTGTTTCTCTGTCTCTCTTTCATTTTTAAAAATGTGGTAGTTCAGTTCAGTTCAGTTCTGTCGCTCAGTCATGTCTGATATTTTGCAACCCCATGGACTACAGCACGCCAGGCTTCCCTGTCCATCACCAACTCCCAGAGCTTGTTCAAACTCATGTCCATCAAGATGCCATTCAACCGTCTTATCCTCTGTTGTCCCCTTTTCCTCCTGCCTTCAGTCTTTCCCATCATCAGGGTCTTTTCCAATGTAGTCAGTTCTTCGCATCAGGTGGCCAAAGTATTGGAGTTTCAGCTTCAGCATCAGTCCTTCCAATGAATATTCAGGGTTGATTTCCATTAGGACTGACTGAGTTAGTCTCCTTGCAGTCCAAGGGACTCTCAGGAGTCTTTGCTGGAGAAGAGAATGGCAAACCACTTCAGTATTCTTGGCTTGAGAACCCCATGAACAGTATGAAAAGACAAAAAAAAATATGGTAAACTTATGTTAGCTTGTATTTCTGTCACATTGCACATTTGTATATAGCGTACACACACTAAAAAAAAAAAACACTTTATTGGGCTTTTTTTTTTTTTTTTTGCAAAATCCAACATGCCATGATTTATAAGCTTCTTAAAGGATTTTCGAAGGTCATTTTGACTCCACACAATTTTCAAGATAGGTTATGACATTAGACCTGAAATCCCACATGAGCTGCTTCTCTGCTTCCCAGTGGTTGTCAAAACACTGATTTTGGTAAGCTGACACCACAAGAAGAGGGTGACTGGAAAGTTAATCAGGCAGCACTCTCTCCTGGCTCCTTCACCATCCTGGGATGGAGTAAGACCCAGTTCCTGCCCTCATTGCATTTCATCCTGGTGGCAGTTGAACTTTGTGAGGAAGGAGACATGCTGGGAAACTGACACACAGCACCCAGTGACTAGATCCTCTTCATTTCTTGAGGGCCCGCTCTCAGGCTAGCCAAACTGATCAGTTCTCTTCCTGATTCTGAGTGCATTGACCTGCGGGAGAGGTGACCCCTAACTTCTTAAAACAAGTTTTCCCTAATGAGAAACTTACCTAAAATATAGACCTTTGGAAATATCATGCTCTTTTCTCTCTGCTGAGAAAGTGGAACCCACTGAGAATGGGATGTTGTAGCTATAAAGATGTTGATAACTGCCACTCTGCTCAACCCTTTTCCTTAACAGATTAAAAAACTGAATTCAGGAAAAGTTAAATGAATTAATCAAATTATACAAAGGTTGATATTTATAGATGTGTATGTACCTGCTTAGTCACATCCAACTCTCTGAGACCCCATGGACTTTAGCCCACCAGGCTTCTCTGTCCATGGGATTTCCTGGGCAAGAATACTGGAGTGGGTTGCCATTTTCTTCTCCAGGGAATCTTCCTGACTGAGGGATCAAACCCGAGACTCCTGAATCTTCTGCATTGGCAGGCAGATTCTTGACCACTGAGCCACTTGGGAGAGTCAGGGAGCCAAGAATGAATCCCTAAGCTCCTGATTCCTATGCTTATCACTACACTGGATTTATTTAAAATAATAATAATCAACTCCAAAACGTAGTTGGAAGCTCTTGGCATTTTCCAATACTATAGAACAATCACCTGTGTCTAAATACCTTTCTTATTTTTTCTTAAAAAAACGTTTCTATGATTGCTTATGTTTCCATTTCACTTCAACTGCCAGTAATGCCAGAAACAAATCAAATGTTTAATTATAACAGCAATTTAGGAGTTTATAACTGAAATATCTATGCCATTTTTAACTATGATACTAACCACTTGTCATAATGTCTGTTTTCCTTAGCCCTAAGTTTTAAACTATGTCTGATCATTTTATTGTACATACATTTTCTGTGTGTGCCCATGTGTGCTCAGCTGTGTCCAACTCTTTGTGACCCCATGGACTGTAGTCCGCCAGGCTCCTCTGTCCATGGGATTTCCCAGGCAAGAATGCTGGAGTGGGTTGCCATTTCTTACTCCAGGGGATCTTTCCAACTCAGGAATTGAAACCATGTCTGCTGCATTGACAAGCGGATTCTTTACTACTATACTGCCTGGGAAGCCCATGTTTTCTGTTAGTTGTCATAGATTTTTAGTGGAACAAGATGGAATATTCATCATTAAACCAATCATGCAGTCAATCAATTGATTTCTTTATAAACAATGAAAAAGAATAATGTTCCTGCATATTAGAGGAATTAAATTGATCTGTGGCAAGTTGGAACTCATATGAATCAATGGCCTATACATATTAATTAAACCTACCTTAAAGATAGACTTACCGTATGTGAAATGTTATAAGCAATTTCTACAAAATGATTATTAGATGATTAACATTAAAGCAAAACCAACTGTTTTAGAATAAATACAAAATAAAATGTGAAAGCTTTGTGAAACATAATTCTCAATTATTTATTAAACTTGATGTTGTTATGATTGTTTAGTCACTAAATCATGTCTGACTCTTGCAGCCCCATGGACTGAAGACTGCCAGGCTCCTTTGTCCATGGGATTCTCCAGGCAATAATACTGGAGTGGGTTGACATTTCCTTCTCCAGGGGATCTTCCCAACCCAGGGACTGAACTTGGGTCTCCTGCATTGCAGGCAGATTGAGCTATGAGGGAAGCCCAAATATGATGTTACACATTTATTTTAAATGTTTGTGCATAAGTAATGAATTTCAACTTGTATCAAGGATATTAATAGCTAAAAGTGCCATTTTTAGTTTGTACATTTTATATTTTAGAGTACTTTGCTCAGGGATTAAAATGCATTAAATAAAATAATAAGAATTTTAAAATATTTACTTTTGCTTTGAAAGATACAAGGAGAATCAATAATTTTCTTACATACTTCAGTATTAACATAAGTTAAACAACACACTTAGTTGCTTCTCTTGTAAAAATCTATAATTTTTAACATAAAAAGAATATAATAAGACTTCAATAAATGACTTTTGATACCTTATGCTTTTGAATAGATTGATCTGTTCAATTACAGTTTGAGCAACTGACTCTTCCACTTAATTTAAGAAGACAAATAATTTATCTGGTTAATTAAAAACAAAAATCATATAAAAATCAAAGACCAATTGGAGACTTTTTTTCTAAGTGAAATATTGGCTCCATCCAGTGTGCTCATTGCTGACTCATACACTCAGTATAACCTGATGATTTTTACCTCTTATTTAACTTTTTTTCTGAATGAATCAACGATGCTTCAAAATAGCAATTAAAAATGCATGCCTTTGACTTGTGTAATTATCAACGGTCAGTGATCTGACCTGACATTCTGTTAAACCGTTAGTCTTCCTCTCTTGCAATGATGGATAAAATATGATGACTTTATCAGAATCAGGTCATTCGGATAATGAGCTGCACTTTCATCACATGAATCACTGTAAAAGAACTGTCCAGAGAAGAGATTCATGATCCAGAGAACTTGTTCTCTAGAGAAGCTTTTATCCTAACCCTAGTCACCCTCGGGCCTTTTAGATTGTAGTCATTCTTTATGAAGGAGAACAATATGCACAAACTGCTAATGACGGTGATATTTTCCTCAGTATTTTTACTGGTTTCCATATTTTTCCATAATACAGATAAGAACATTTATAAAGAATGGATCCAAAAAGATGAGATCTCTTACAAGTTTTAAGCTTGTAGATTATATGGAACTGGTGTGGATGTTTGCAAATGGAGGGGAAAAAAGTAAGAGGGAGGGTTTACTTGTTTACTTGATAGGAAAGAATGAAATCTAGTGACTTCAAAGCCATCTTCATTGGGTGAGGACAATTGGAACCTGTAAAAGGTCACATAAACTTCCTACAGTGAAGATTAAATGCTGCTAAATAGTGGACAAAATTAACCAGTTTGATTGGAAATGTATCTTTAAGAATAATAACATTTATATTTCAAAATCATTTCACTTTATTGATGTCTTAAAAATAAAAAGTAAGCATGAACTATGTAATAATCAAATAATGGGGCTTCCCTTGTGGCTCAGTGGTAAAGAATCCGCCTGCCAATGCAGGAGACATGGGTTCGATCCCTGGTCCCGGAAGATCCTACCTGCCATAAAGCAGCTAAGCCTGTGCACCACAACTATTGAGCTTGTGCTCGGGAGCTTAGAGGCCCTAACCACTGAAGCCAAGAGCCTTAGAACTCCTCCTTCACAATAAGAGAAGCCACTGCATTGAGAAGCCTGTGCACTGCAACTAGAGAGTAGCCCCCACCTCTAAAACCCACACATCGAGACCCAGCACAGCCAAAAATAAATAAATGGAATCAATAATGTAAAAAAAATTAAAATGATCGAATAATGAATTTGGTATTGATTGGATTGGAAGATCATAATTTTTCCGTCAAAACTATATGCTAACATGGCACCTAAAGAATAAAGAAGTCAGTTTGTAAATATATTCAAGAGCCTCATAAGTTTTGCCAGTTGTTCCTTTACTTCGTTGATTCTCAGATCAGTGCCTTGTGAAATGTCTATCATGTCATCAACCTCCCTGATCTTCCCTTCTTCCAATTTTAACTGATCTTAACTCAGACAGACTCTCATTTATCAACAGTTTGACCTGTGATAAAGAGTTCTCCTCATCATTTTCTTCTCTTTCCTGAAGTTCTGCATTTTCTGCAAGATTTTTCACCTTAATTTATGAACATTTTATTTAAATAAAACTGACAGCCTCTTAAATCATCAACAGGCAACTACCAAAGATATTGATGCCATGGGCAGAGATAAACACTCAAGTTTGGCTGGGAGGAATCCTCACTGGAGACTAATTGGGAGCTGTCAGTCTATTAGTTAATGAAGTGTTTGCTTTTTTTATACAATCTTTTAATTACAAAGACTGGAACATGAATAACAAGGACATCTGATGTTTAGGAGGACAATTTCCAATCATTTTAAATATACCAGATTTTCTCCAATGAAGGCACTGCTGAAAATCTTTTCCATTTTCCCAAACATTTTCTTACAGATGAGTGAATTATCTAATGAAGCAATGCAGATACAATTGACTGTTTCAAAAACCTATCCTTCTGGGAAATTATCCACTGTTTTTAAGACTGCAGAGGTCTTTCTGTTTCCAAAATATCTCACAGTTATTAGTCCTTTTTTAATGCACAGGTATTCATTTGAATTGAATGAATGAAAAGCACCAAACGGTGTTCCAGGATAAATGTCAGTCTGCTTCTTTACCTTTCTGTAAGACCACCATGTTGATCAAAATCTAAAAGCAACAAGTAGACCAACAGGTTTAAAACCATGTGGTGGGTCTTTAGACAGTGTCTGTGGTGACCAGGATCTTGGTGAAACAGTTCCATGTCTAATCCTTCATAGTCACCGAGTGACTGAGTAAGTGAAAGTCGCTTAATTGTGTCTGACTCTTTGCAATCCCATGGAGGAATTCTCCAGGCCAGAATACTGGAGTGGGTAACCTTTCCCTTCTCCAGAGGATCTTCCCAACCCAGGGATCAAATCCACGTCTCCTGCATTGCAGGCAGATTCTTTACCAGCTGAGCCACAAGGGAAGCCATAATCCCTGAATGCCCCTATAATAGGTCTCTTTATACCCCTGAGGAGGGGGAAAAACAACAACAACAACTGCCACAGAAAGAAGCCCTTGTTTGTTACTCACTCAGTCATGTCTGACTCTGCAACCCAATGAACTGAGCCGGGCAGGCTCTTCTGTCCATGAGATTTTCCAGGTGTGACTACTGGAATGGGTTGCCATTTCCTCCTCCAGGGCATCTTCCCAACCCAGGGATCGAACCTGGGTCTCCTGTGTTGGCAGGCAGATTCTTTACCATCTGAGCCACCAGGGAAGCCCGTTTGATGAAGAGTTAAGGTCAAATGTAAGACATAAACCTTTAAAAACAAAATACATTTCAGTTCAATTCAGTCACTCAGTCGTGTCCAGCTCTTTGCAACCCCATGAATTGTATTTATTCAGTACAGATATTGACCCCTTGCTGTTGTTGTTTATCCACCAAGTCACGTCCGACTCTTTTGCAACCCCATGGACTGTAGCCCACCAGGCTCCTCTGTCCATGGGATTTCCCAGGCAAGAATACTGGAGTGGATTGCCATTTCTTTCTCTAGGAGATCTTCCTGACCCAGGGATTGAATTCACATCTTCTGCATTGCAGGCAGATTCTTTACCACTGAGCCACCAAGGAGGCCTTCAGTTCAGTTCAGTTCAGTCGCTCAGTTGTGTCCGACTCTTTGCGACCTCATGAATCGCAGCACGCCAGGCCTCCCTGTCCATCACCAACTCCCGGAGTTCACTCAAACTCATGTCCGTCGAGTCGGTGATGCCAGCCAGCCATCTCATCCTCTGTCGTCCCCTTCTCCTCCTGCCCCCAATCCCTCCCAGCATCAGAGTCTTTTCCAATGAGTCAACTCTTCACATGAGGTGGCCAAAATATTGGAGCTTCAGCTTCAGCGTCAGTCCTTCCAAAGAACACCCAGGACCGCTCTCCTTTAGAATGGACTGGTTGGATCTCCTTGCAGTCTCAAGAGTCTTCTCCAACACCACAGTTCAAAAGCATCAATTCTTCTTTTATGTCAAACAATGTCATCTAGATATGCACTAAGGAACACAATTAGAGGTAGCCTCATTGACATGGAAGTTCAGCACCAGTGGGACAGAAAGACTTTAGTCAGAGGCAGTTTGCAAAATTAGATGTCATGAGGATTTGTGCTTCTGAGGGCATATATCCTGAATCCTTTTTTTTTTTTTCTTTTGACTCATTGATAGGTGAAATCCCTGTGGCACATGACAATTTAACTGCCAACTTTCTGAAGCAAAAATAGCATTGTTTCTGGATTGGACCTACAGTGAAGTTTTCCCCAGACTCCCTTTACTAACTCAGATGCCTCTAAGTATGAGTATGACCTCACCAAGCATTTGTTCTTGTTCATAATGTTATTTACTTGATGCCTGCCTTCTCCACTCACTTCAAGTTAGTTAAAAGCAGATATTATGTTTAACTTCAGTCACTATTGTGTTGGCAGTGCCTTATATAGTATTTGGCACCATATCAGTTCTGATAAATTATTTCGATGAACTAATTAAACACATACATGTTTCCTGATAATTCTTGAGCTGAGAATTTCTTGTTCAGGCACAAAACTGTGTCTGACTCTTTGTGACCCCATGGAGTGCAGCATGCCAGGCTCCTCTGTACTCCGCTGTCTCCCAAAGTTTGCTCAAATTCATGGCTATTGAGTCAGTGATGATATCTAACCATCTCATTCTCTGCTGCCCCCTTCTCCTTTTGCTTTCAGTCTTTCTCAATATCAGGATTTTCCAGTGAGTTGGCTCGTCACATCAGGTGGCCAAAGTACTGGAACTTTAGCTTCCGCAACAGTCCTTCCAATACATATTCAGGATTGATTTCCTTTAGGATTGATTGGCTTGATCTCCTTGCAAATCAAGGGACTCTTAAGAGTCTTCTCCAAAACCACATTTCAAAAGTATCAATTCTTCGATGCTCAGCCTTCTTCATGGTCCAGTTCTCATATCCATACACGACTACTGGAAAAACCATAGCTTTGACTCTATGGACTTTGTTGGTGAAGTGATGTCTCTGCTTTTTAATATGCTGTCTAGGTTTGTCATAGCTTTCTTTCCAAGGAGCATGTGTCTTTTAATTTCATGGCTGCAGTTACCATCTGCAGTGATTTTGGAGCTCAAGAAAATAAAATCTGTCACTGCTTCCACTTTTTCCCCTTTGTATATTCTAACATATGAGAGATCACGAAAGTCTGTATAAGGAAAGAGACACTGTGTCTGGGACACTAGATGTAAACATTACCTTACAAATATGCAAAGGTTTAGAATATCTTGAAAGAATATACTTTAAAAGCATTCTTTGCTCTATCACAATGTCATTAATTAGTAAACAAAAGTTTACCACTAGCAAAATAAATACAAGCACATCTCATAGATATTACAGGCCAAGTTCCAGACCACCACAATAAAGTGATTATCACAGTAAAGCAAGTCACCCAATTTTTTTTTGGTTCTCCAGTGCATATAAAAGTTCTGTTTACCCTGTAATCTATTAAATGTACAGTAGCTTTATGTGTTTTCAACTTAAGGTAATTATATCGCTTTTTAAACATAAAGCTACTGCACATTTAATGGAATCACCAAAATGTGACCGAGACAAGCAGTGAGCACTGTTAGAAAAATGACACCAATAGATTTGCAGGACACAGGGTTGTCACAAAACTTCAATTTATTAAAAAAAATAACAGTATCTGCAAAGTGCAATATAAAATGAGGCATGCCTGTGTAGTACAATATTTCATTCAGAAAGTTCACATAGATTCAGACTATCCAGATATAAAGACATTCCAGATATAAAGACTATCTGGATTTCATGATCATGAAGAAGACTAACATGATTATTGCAATATGCCACCTCCCCTACTTCCAAGCCCACAAATTCCACCAACAATGTCAAATCTCAAATCATTCAAAACATCACACAAAGCTAAATTTCCTCCTCTTCAATCAATATTTTGACTTATTTCTGTCTTCCCCAAAATGATAGTTTTACATAAAGACCTTATCTTTCAGCTGAAGGTAGTGAATGCCAAATTCCCTTTGCTCCCTTTCCTAATGAACAAGACTCACATGATACTGGGAAAGATTGAGGACAGGAGGAGAAAGGGGTGACAGAGGATGAGATGGCCGAATGGCATCACCAACTCAATGGACATGAATTTGAGCAAGCTCTGGGAGATAGTAAAGGACAGGGCAGCCTGGCCTTTTGCTGTCCATGGGGTGACAGAGAGTCAGACATGACTGAGCCACTATTAACAACAAGAACAACACATGGCTTCAGGCTCCTAGCACCAGACCGCATTCCCAGCACCCATCTGGAGGGAGAATTTGAAGACACATTTATATGGAAATTACTTCCTCAGATATAGTGAGGATGGTGTAGAAGTGAAGGGCATGGTATCCTGTGATGAGAAATAAGGATGGAGAAGAAGCCAAGGTCTCCACGATGGAAGCTGCACAGTCCATTGACCAAGATGAACTTAACACTTTCCTCATCTTGACTACACTAGTAATTACCTTCTTGACTGTGGGAGCAGACTTCTCTTTTCTTAGAGCCTTTTTTTTTTTAAAACAAAACTTAGAAATTCTTTCTCTGCCTCTCTAGAATGAAAATATTTTCAAAAGCCTCTTGCCAGTTTTACCAACTAGGAATATCTTTCTTGAGGACCTCGAAGTCATCTATTTGAAATGTAAGCATCATGGGAGATAGTGTGCCTATCTTCTAGCTTCTGTGGGAGAGGGGAGCCTGGATTATGTGAGCATCTTGCTGTAAATTATGAAACGATCCCATGTCATGAAGATATGAGAGTTTATTTTTCCTTTGGGTAAGGTCAATTAACAAATACAAATGGCCTGTGCTCCCCCACCAACCATCAGCATCCCTGCTCTTAAACAATCTTCACCCTTTGTTTCAGTGGAATTGAGTTTGCACTGCATTTTGGTCTCTGTCCCCTATTGCAATAACTTTGAATAAAGTTTGTCTTACCTGTTTAACTTTGTCTGGTAGAAATCAGCTTTGAGATTATGTTTAAGAACCTGGACTTTGTCTAAGTTAGTAGGATAGTGGTGGAGAACTCAGACATGGAGGTCCTACAACCTGAACTAGAATTCTGTCTGTACTACTGCTCATTTGTAAATTACTTTATCCCTCAGTCTGAATCTCTTCATCTATGACACATGAACAGGCATTGAATTCTTTCAGAGGTAATATTATAATAATGGAAAGAATGGGATAGAATGAAAGATGTATTTGTTGTGAAAGACATATTTAGAGAATAAAATTGGAAAGATTTGGTAATTGATTAGATATTATAGATGAGATGAAAGGGATTCAAAGATAAATTCCAAGTTGTTTTAGTTTGGGAATTTTGAGTTGTTTATGATAGCAAAAGTTGAACTGAAAATTCTTGAGGAAAAGCAGGTCATGTGGAAATAAGTAGACTTTGAGATAGGTGCAAGACATATAGATGAAGACATTCAGCAAGCTGTTCAGTTTTCACATCTGAAACTCAAGGGAGAAGTTTGGAGTAAAAGAATGAATCTAGATAAATGTATCAGAGGTATGAGATCTCCTAGGTAAATTGGTTAACTAAGAATAGCTCTCCTTAGCAACCTAAATGTCCACCAGTAGAGGAATGGATAGTGAAGAGGTGGTACATATATACAATGGAATATTACTAAGCCATGAAAAGAAATGAAATAATGCCATTTGTAGTAGCATGGATGGACCTAGAGATTGTCATACTGAGTGAAGTAAGTAAAGAAAAATACATGATATTGCTTATATGAGAAATCTAATAAAAGTGCAGAAATGAACTTATCAACAAAACAGAGTTACAGGCGTAAAAATAAAAACAAAGGAGCAAAAATCTTATGGTTACCTGGGAACAAGGAAGGGAGTGACTGTAGCCCACCAGGCTCCTCCATCCATGGAATTTTCCAGGTAAGCGTACTGGAGTGGGTTGCCATTTCCTTCTCCAGGGGATCTTCCTGACCCAGGGACTGAACCTGGGTCTCCCGCATTGCAGGCAGATGCTTTACTGTCTGAACTACCAGAGAAGCCAAGGAAGGGAGGGGAGGTATAAATGGGGAGATTGTAATTGACATATGCACCCTACTATACATACATGTGTGTACTCTGTCGCTTCTGACCTGTCTGACTCTGCAACCCCATGGACTGAAGCCTGCCAGGCTCTTCTGTCCTTGGGATTCTCCAGGCAAGAATACTGGAGGGGGTTGCCATGCCCTCCTCCAGGGGAATCTTCCTGACCCAGGGATTGAATCCATGTCTCCTGCGTCTCCTGCATTGGCAGCAGATTCTTTACCACTAGCACAACCTGGGAAGCCCATATCTATCTCTCTAAAATATATATATTTAATTTCCTGGTGGACCCCATGTTCACTCTGTAGAAATGGCAATAGAATTCAGTCTCTTGGACTTGATTTTCATACTCCCTAGGATATACCTTAAGTTTGCCCTTGGTTTATCCCATGCCTGGCTATTTTAACCACATCCTGCACTGGATCTGGTTGGTCTGTTGGCCTTATTTTAAACAGTCTCTGCTGGGAAAGAAAGAAATAAAATACAATCACAATGATCTGACATGTGCCTGTTTTATTTTCACATAGCCCTCTGAGGTCTGAAAAGAAGAAAGTAGGTGAAGAATGTATAGTAGACCATTTGGACAGGAAATAGGAAGTTGCTTGGATGATCAACACTGAACATCAGCACTGATTAAATTCACTGGATAATTAATTGCTCGATTCTCTCTGTTGCTCTGCCTTTGTGCAGTCCTAGAAGAAGCAAATGTGTGAGTGTGTTGGCCGTTCTACCATTTAATTCCTGACCTTTTGCAAGCTCATCAGTCGTAATTAACTTCAGTACACTTGGCATGTTGTTGTGCCCTTGGCATCTCCACATCAGTCTTGTGCATTTTGAAACAGGCTAATAACGATGGCTTAATAAAAAGCAGTACTATTTAAAATTTGAGTTCCTGTAAAATTACTTTCCTTCAAGAATCATAATTATTCTACCTAGACAAAACAACTACTGCCCATCTGTGGCCATCTAAATAGCCTATGAAAATATTTCAGCATAGATGTCTATTTCCAAATCTAGCCAATGAAGCTGTCCTAGCAATTGTAGAACAAGCAGACTCACCCAGATTCCAGTGGTCTCTGTTGGCTATTCCTGTTCTTAGGTACTTATGCTATTCCTGAGTTT
Source organism: Redunca redunca (assembly GCA_006410935.1). Taxonomy (NCBI): domain Eukaryota; kingdom Metazoa; phylum Chordata; class Mammalia; order Artiodactyla; family Bovidae; genus Redunca; species Redunca redunca. The sequence continues at coordinate 118,400 of SJYQ01006401.1, forward strand.
TCTTCCACTGCTTCCCCACCCTAAATATTATCTCTTTATCCATTGTATTGATAGAGCTATGTAATAGAAGCACATGCAATGAAACAGACTCAAAAATCCTCTCAAAGCAAGTACCACAAAAAAAAAAAAATGTAGAAAGAGAATAACAGGTGTTCTATTGCAAATTATACAGTTGCTTTATTTTTTTCTCATTGAGTCCTGCTTTCTTTGAAACAATAAGTGGAGAACTCTGAAATATTCAGATGTATATTCAATTTTTCAGTTTGTCTGTTCTCTTTCAATAATTCTCAGTACACAACTCTTTGTGAACATTTAATTTACTTTTATTGCTGTGAAGACAATGCTTTATAATGGAAAAATCCCAGGCATGGAATTGGAAGACAGAGTTGAAATCATATCTTTTGGGATACTGTGTGACTTCAGCAAAATTGTTTACCTATCCTGAAATTGTCTATTAATGTTTCCTGACCTGATTCTCATTATTTGTGTGAAGGAAAAAGAAACCCTAGGCAACCTAAATGAAAATATTCACTATATAAAATAGACATTTAAATGTTTTTAGTCTCTTACATATTTTTAATTTTATATTTTACTTTTTTCTTTCTTCTCAATACAGCATGAACTCCATGAAAGTGAGGATTTTTTTGTCCATTTTATTAATGCAAGTGCTCNCATAGTTATCTGTTGAAAGAATAAAAGTATGTGAATTCAGTTTTCTGCTTAGTTTTATAATTGCTCAGAAAGTATATTTCTTCTGCTTTTTCTGCTTACAGAGTGGTTAATGGAACTGTTAATATCTTGTTAGAAAGAGAGCTCATTTTGATTGAATTTCAGAAGAAATGAAACATTTGTGTTTCTAGATCTTGCCTTAGAAAATGAGAAGCTCAGAGGTAAATCTGAATCAATGACCAGAAGGTCTGAGATATGTATCCATGACTATTTATTGATGTTAACCCTTGCACTTGTAATTTTGATTGGAGGGATAAACTTAATTCTGTCTTCAGTGGAGAAGACTATTGTTGTTTAGTCGCTAAGTAGTGTCCAACTCATTGCTACCCAATGGACTGTAGCCTGCCAGACTCCTCTGTCCATGGGATTGCCGTTTCCTTCTCCAAGGGATCTTCTGACCCAGGGATTGAAACCACGTCTCCTGTATTGCAGGCAGATTCTTTACTGCTGAGTCAGCAGAGAAGACCAGCAATACTGATATAAATAAAGCTTCTTCGTGATTCCTGTTTGTAGTTCTCCCACAGCTTTTGTTCAGCTGCTGACTCATAACCACCTCTGCGACCCCATGGACCGCAGCACGCCAGGTTTCCCTGTCCGTCACTATCTAACAGAGTTTACTCAAACTCATGTCCATTGAATCAAGGATGGCATCCAACCATCTCATCCTCTGCTGCCCCTTTCTCCTTTTGCTCTCAATCTTCCCCAGTGTCAGGATCTTTTCCAGTGAGTTGGCTCTTCTCATCAGGTGGCCAAAATACTGGAGCTTCAGCTTCAGCATCAGTCCTTCCAATGAATATTCAGGGTTGATTTCCTTTAGGACTGACTGGTTTGACACATTTGAGACATGCATATCAGATTTCGGAGGTAATCCTATAGACATTATGAGAATATAGATAAAAGAAAGTAACCTTATTTCAAAGAAGGTCTTGATGAGGGGGGAAGGAGTCTTATTCTCTTAGTTGGCATATCTTAGCTTAATTCTTTCACAAGGGAAGGTATTACTCACCATGGTAATCTTCTATATAGGACACACTCTGTTCTCTTCTGCCAAGAAACTGGCTAATGAGTTAGATGGTCCGCTGCATGCCCTCCCTGAGCCATGATTAACGTTTCCTAAACTTTGAGGCATTGCCTGCCCTCTTTGCCTGTGCTGCATAGAAGCTCTATTTCCTGTGTGCAATGATAATTTGCTATAAATATTAAATTTATGAGATTTCTCTCAGAAATATATTTTTAGCACTCTTGAACACTGAAATAAGGGAATAATTGTTTTAAGCCCTTAAGCAGCCTGGATGTCTCTACATAATCCCCCTAGTGGGATTTGTTCACTGTCTGCTCTCAGCTCCCCTTTCTCAGTGGCATCTCATGAGGCAATAAGATAAAATCTCCTATGTGAATGGATATATTGTCCTAATAATGAGGAAACATGTTCATCTGCTCAGCCTCACTAAAACTCTCTGCCCTGCTTCACCTAGAAAGGATGAAATGTGATTTCCAAGAACAAATGACAGTTTCCTGAATCTTGGTGATTTGGGCATCCATAGATTTATAAAATCTGAAGTGTATATTTATATCATATTTATGTCATGTCCTTTTTAGTGAACATTTTTATGTTGCTATAATTCATATGTGGCCTAATACTTGAAGTTCTTATTAATAATAGTTGCATATAGATTATGGTATTTAATAATTTGGGTTCTAGCTGCATTATTCTCATCACCTACTTTTAGAAAGTAAAGAATGTTTACTCTTACCAGATCTTATCTTAGAAATAGCTACTGCTGAATGGGTGAAAGGAGTATTCACTGCTAAACTTCCAACAGACATGCTGGTATAATTGGCTTAAAATTTTATCTATAAATTATACAAAGATATAAATTAGCTGATAATATCTGTTATTACAATTTCTGAAATGTTGCTCAAATTAAAGTATCATTTTTTAACAAAAACATTTCCCCTTATAAAAGCTTAGAGGAGTACTATAAAATCTCCCTAATATTCTTTGCACTTTGAAAATGTTTTACATGTCCCTTGACTCACATACTTTTTTCATGAAGTAGAAAATATAGAGGTATTTATTTTTCAACTTAAAAGCCAATATATTTAAGCATTATAGCTCAGGACCTAGTATGATAAGCTGGTTTATCTGTCTTTTTATTAATTCATTCACTTATTGTTTAGTTGAATAAATTCATGAAAAAATAAAACAAATATTTATTTCCATTTTTACATCTCATTCTAAAACCTAGTAGTTGTAAAGTTATTTTCTTAACTGAACTAGAATAAAAGTCATAGAAAAATTGGCCATCCTACCTGCCTCTCTAATATGTTGGATTGTGCTACTCAGCTTCCATTAGGGTAAAAATGTTTTTGTCGGAAAAGCAATTTAGAACTGGCAAGGAGACAGCATGCATCCTACTTGAATTTTGTATGTGAGCTATTTATTTAAGGTTTTTCTGAAAATGAGACCTGCATTCACAGTGACAAAATATTGGTATAATGAATTCATAACACAAAAAATAAGATTTAATAAGATCATTAATAAATCCACATAATATGTGTTCTTTGCATGGGCATTTTGATATGTTACCCAGAGGTAAACTTCTTCAAAAGTATACTGCTGTTCAAGAAAGACATTGAGCGCTATTTATTGGTGTTATTCAGTCACTCAATCATGTCCAACTCTTCGCAATCCACAGACTGCAGTGTGCCAGGTTTCCCTGTCCATCACCATCACCATCTTCCAGAGTTTGCTCACACTCATGTCCATTGGGTTGGTGAAGACATTCAACTGTCTCATCCTCTGTTGTCCCCTTCTCCTCCTGCCTTCAATCTTCCCCAACATCAGGGTCTTTTCCACTGAGTCACATTTTCGAATCAGGTGGCCAAAGTACTGGAGTTTCAGCTTCAGCACCAGTCCTTCCAATGGATATTCAGGGTTGATTTCCTTTAGGATTGACTGGTTTGCTCTCCTAGCTGTCCAAGAGATTCTCAAGAGTCTCCTCCAGCACCACAGTTTGAAGACATTAATTCTTCAGCTCTCAGTCTTTTTTATTGTCCAGGTCTCACATCCGTATATGACTACTGGAAAAACCATAGCTTTAACTATACAGACCTTTGTAGGCAAAGTACTAGTTCTGCTTTTTTATATGCTGTCTAGGTTTGTCATTGCTTTTCTTCCAAGGAGCAAGCATCTTTTAATTTCATGGCTGCAGTCACTGTCCATAGTGATTTTGGATCCCCAAAAAATAAAGTTTGTCACTGTTTCCATTGTTTCCCTATCTATTTGCTGTGAAGTGATGGGACAGATGCCATGATCTTCGTTTTTTGAATGTTGAGTTTTAAGACAGCTTTTTTACTCTTCTCTTTCACCTTCATCAAGAGGCTCTTTAATTCCTCTTCACTTTCTGCCGTAAGTGTGGTGTCATCTTCATATCCGAGGTTATTGATATTTCTCCCAGCAATCTTGATTCCAGCTTGTGCTTCATCCAGCCTGGCATTTCTCATGATTTACTCTGCATATAAGTTAAAAGAGCAAGGTATCAATATATAGCCTTGATGTACTCCTTTTCCCAATTTGGAACCAGTCCATTGTTTCATGTCTGGTTCTAACTGTTGCTTCTTGACCTGCATACAGGTTTCTTAGGAGGCAGGTAAGGTGATCTGGTATTCCTACCACCTTAAGAACTTCCCAGTTTGTTGTGATCTATGTAGTCAAAGGCTTTTGTGTAGTCAGTGAAGCAGATGTTTTTCTGGAAGTCTCTTGCTTTTTATATGATCCAGCAGATGTTGGCAATTTGATCCCTGATTCCTCTGCCTTTTCTAAATCCAGCTTCAACTTCTGGAAGTTCTCGGTTCACATGCTGTTGAAGCCTAACTTGAAGGATTTTGAGCTTTACTTTGCTAGCATGTAAGATAAGTGCGAGTGTGCAGTAGTGAACATCCTTTGGCATGTCCTTTCTTTGGGATTGGAATGAAAACTGCCCTTTTCCAGTCCTGTGGCCATTGCTGAGTTTTCGAAATTTGTTGGCATATTGAGTGCAGCACTTTCACAGCATCATCTTTTAGGATTTGAAATAGCTCACCTGGAATTCCATCACTTCCATTAGCTTTGTTCATAGTGATGCTTCCTAAAGCCCATTTGATTTCACACTGTTCATAACTATATATAAATACTTTATTAATTCCCTAGGATAGTTCATTTCAAAATGGGGGTGAAGAACAAAAACAATGTAGGAATGAAAAAAAAGTGAACATCACTACATATATCACAGACAAAATTATGATAATATTGTAAAACGTTATGTCAATGCATAAACACTCAACTTAGATTAAATGGACAATTTTGAATAAAAATATAGTTTACCAAAGTAGCTCAAGAAGAAATAGAAACCATGGTAAACATCAAAGATATTTATTCTGTGATCAGAACCCTTCCAACAGAAAAGCTCCATCTCACTTTGTTAGATTTCTGCCTAACATTTGACAATAGATAATTTCCATATTACACAAACTCATCCAGCAAACAGGAAAAAAGGAATAGCTTTAATATATTTTATGAGACTGGCATAACTTTGATACCAACATGACAAAAGAAAAAAGGAAGTACAGTCTATCTCATTCATGATCACAAAGGGGGAAAAACCCCAAGGAAATTATCAGCAATTTAGGTCTCACAACATATAAAAATGATAATTATTACTATGAATGAAGTTAAATTGAGCTCAGGAATTCAAGACTGATTTAACATTATAATTCAATTTTTATAATCCATAAAATTAGTAATCTAAAGGGTAAAAATGTGGTTATATCAATAAATGCAAAAAAGCAGTCAATAAGCAACACCCTTTTCCAATTAATTGAAAAAAACAAACTAGAAAAATACAAATAGGCAAAACTTCCTTAATAAAACTCTATAGCAAATATAATACACATTGGTGCAACCCTATGGATTTTTTTTCATTATTTAGCATTTCTTTGAAGATCCTAGCTAAGGCAGGAAGACAATAATGAGAAACAAAAAGTAAAAGATATGGAAGTCATGTGTGACTGTTTGTGACCCGTTGGACTGTAGCCTGCCAGGCTCCCCGGTCTGTGGATTTCTCCAGGCAAGAATATCCGAGTGGGTTGCCGTTTCCCTCTCCAGGGGATCTTCCAGACCAGGGATCGAATCTGGGTCTCCTGCATTGGCAGGTGGATTCTTTACCACTGAGCCACCAGGGAAGCCCAGATTGGACTTTACATGACCACAAATGGTCACTTATTGACACATGGTGCTCTACCCCATGCCTCTAAAACAAGTGTCTCCTGCGTTGGTATCTCTGATATTTTACTGCCCTACTTTTCTGACATCTTCATCCATAAAGTAAAATTTTCTTGAATTCTAATGATGCATAGGGCTTCCTTGGTGTCTCAGTTGATAAAGAATCCACCTGCAATTCAGGAGACCTGGGTTTAATCCTTGGGTCAGGGAGTTCCCCGGTGGAGAAGGAAATGGCAACCCACTCCAGTAATCTTGCTTGGGAAATCCCATGGACAGAGGAACCTGGTGGGCTACAGTCCATGGGATTGAAAGAATCAGACACGACTTAATGACTAACCCACCAACGATGTAAAAGTAACTACCAGCAGTGGGGATGTGATGATAATCTCCCTGACTTCTCACTTATTTTGTGCTCCAATATATATTGATACTGTTAGTTTTTCATAGCTATAATGACTTTATAGCCTTTGAAGTTTGAGGTAATGTACCATTCATTTTGACTGAAAGAAAAGGTGCCAGAGCATGCTTACAGGTAAGTGTTGTATAGAAAATTAATTACAAGGCATTCAAAGAAGCTATAACAAATGTCTATAAAAATCTGTTGCCCTACTGTACTCTTAATATTAACCTTAATATTAAAATAGTAAGTTTGAGTAGCACGTACTGAGCTCCTCACCTATACATACCCATAAACCAGGTTGGAAGGCTGTGGAATTCTTATCTACTAGATGTAATTTGCCTTTTGATGCATCAAAGATGTGGAGCCCTATCTCAGATACAAATTCAGCATATTACCCAAGACAGGCACTGTCTACATGCAACTTTTGAACACGTTTTTGAGTTTTTAAAAATTATTACAATTTCTTGTTTAGCTGTTTTTGTTCTTTTTAAAGACAGCCTGCTGAGAGTATGTCTTTCTCCTTGAATGATACTAAAACTTGTTTTCCCCCCTCTACCCTTCTCCTCTCCCATGTCCTCTCCAAATCTGCTGGTATATGTAACTCCTTTATCCATCAGCCATGTGGGTAGTCGACCAAACTCACCTACCTGCCTCTCTGCTGCCTTGTCTGCCAGGATACCCTCCCAGGAATCCAGGTTGGTCATGGGGTGTGGGGTCCTGGGAAATATACAGCCAAGTCGTGACCAGGACCCCTTCTCTCATGCCAGCATTCCATTGGTGCCCTGGTTCCCACCCCCCCCAGATTTTGACCCTGACTCTGCAGGCTTACTGGTTCATGGAGCCACTTTTGCCAAACTGCAAATTGTGCTATGCACCTGACCTCTTTTTTGAACTCTCAAATTTTACCCTTTCTATGCTCCATCCATTTGGGGTCCTTCTACCCTCTTCTAGTTTAAATGACTGACTCCAAGTCATTAGTAGGGATTATATCATGACGATTAGACAGGCTTAGTTACACAGTTTTCCTCATTCTTTCAATCACAAAAGAAGGATGTTTTCTTATTTCATTTTCATGCAGGTCTAGGCCTGGTGGTATGCTTGGCGATGCTCCTCTATGATTCAAGTCCCCTCTTTCCTCCATAGGAGCTCCCATCCAGTCTGGTGCAGCAGCAACATCTCCTCCTGGAAACCTTCACCCTTGTCCGCATTGCTTTTCTCTGGGCTCCAGGATCCTCATGAAATGGAAGACCTTAAGGAAAACACAGTTCATGAGAAAGTTAGCATGTTTTCTAGGGGAAAGTTTTCTAAGGGAAAGAGTACAGACTGAGGGCAGGTTCACCTAGGCTTGAATCCCAAATTACGCCACTTAATTAACTGTGTAGCTCCTAGCAAACTCCAAACCTCTGAGTCTCAGTCGTCTTCTGAATACAGTAGGGCAATAGCATTTCCCCTACTCTGAAGCTGTGAAGTGACGAATGTAAAGATCCTATCACAGCAACTAGAGTGGGTGCTTGGCCAAGTGTGTCTATTAACATTAACTGAGACTCCCTTCGTTAACAGCAAATCTTGTAGATAGTATTGGCCCCATTTGACAGATGAGAAAGTGAAGCTCAGGAAGATTAAGTCACTTTCCCAAGATCGAGCTAGTAAAAGTGACCCAAACTCAAATCTACCTTCCAGTACACAGGGGTATTGTTACTAGATCACATTACAGGAATACTTTTTTAATTTTGGCATATATATTTATATTAATTGTAATTATTCTCATGGTCTATTGTTTAGTGTGTAGTTGTTATACATTTCTCCGTTCTACTGGTTTCAAATATTGCAAATATAATTTACATGAGTTTTTTGTTGATTTTTAAAAAATGACAGTTCCACTTATTTGTACTATTTCTAGCTAAATGTTGGTTTTGCTAACATGTGTATTTCAGAACTATAGCTTCTCACAGACAAAGACATGGAGATCAAATTAAAAGACCACGTTCACCTTTATCTGACAGTTGCAGATAGATCACTACAATTTTTGTGGTGCCGTTTTTGGATCCTATCGTATTTATTGAGTGCTGCCTAATTAGCAGACATTGTGCCAAGTGTTTTGTACGGTTCAATAGTGAATCAGATGCTCCTTTTCACCTCAAGAACTGAAGAACAAATTTGGAAATAAAATCTGGCAGTTTAAATTTAACTTCAGCTAAATTGGAAATTCCTTCTTCATTCAATATAAAATATAATTATGCCATAAAATGGAGATTCATGTACATTAACATTTATAGGTAAAGGTTTACTTACTTGCTTGAGGAGTGTCTGACTCTTTGCGACCCCCTGGACTGTAGCCCATGAGGCTTCTCTGTTCATGGAATTTCCCAAGGCAAGAATACTGGAGCGGGTTGCCATTTCCTACTCCAGGGTGTCTTTCTGACCCAGTGATTGAACCTGGGTCTCCTGCGTCTCCTGCAGGAATTCTTTACTTGCTGAGCCATCAGGGAAGCTGATACACACAAATATATATATATATATATATATACACACACACACACACACATACATACATACATATATATTATTTATATATATATAAATAATATATATTTATAAAATATTGTCTGAATTGGGATTTCTCCAGATACTCTCTCCAAGAAAATACAAACCCAACTCTTTGTTAGTTGTAAAAGTAGCCTGCTGGATAGCTTATGAAATCTCTGCTATAACAGCAGAAAAGACTTCTTCAAACTCTAATAAAAGTGTGAATCGGAGTGATCTATTTCAAAATGCAAAAATAATTACAAAAATAAATAAATCTAAGAGCGATGGTAACTCAAGGCATAGTTTTACAATTCTAAAAATCTGAGGGAAGAAAATCTGAGGCAAAGAAAATGTCAAGAATGTTTTTTATTCTGAAGTCCCATGATGAAATATTTTCCAGGCTGACATTTGTAATGAAAATGAGTGCAACAGCATGCTCACAAAGCGTGCTGAAATTATTTTTTAATTTTAAGTTTAATATTGGAGCATAGTTGATTTGCGATGTGTATGGGGTCACTTTGCTATACACTTGAAACTAAAAAAGCATGCTGAATTTAAACAGGTCCCAAGCTCAACAAGTTCTCCAGAGTAGCCTGATTTATATATTTCAAGAGGAGACAAAACTCAAACCTTTTAAGGCGCATTCTTCCAGTTTTCAAGAGTTGGCAACTAGTTTAAAATATTTTAATACTGCACAGTTTGTGGGTTCTATTTAAACTCTCTCATGGCTAAGTGTTTGGGATGTAAAATTACCTCAATTTTAAATTTATTTTGTTCTATTCGTAAATTTTTGACATTTAACAAGCTGTACCTTTTAAAGCCATAAAATGAAAATACATTCATCTCTAAGGAATTAAATTAATTGGACTCTATGAAAATAATCTATAATTGTAGTAATACAAATTCGAGGTTCACTTAGAAGATCCACTTACTAAATCCAAATGTACTTGCAGCAAGTCTGAGAGCAAAAATGATCTGGGAAAGGTTATCCCTCTACCCTTTGANTTGTAGTAATACAAATTTGAGGTTCACTTAGAAGATCCACTTACTAAATCCAAATGTACTTGCAGCAAGTCTGAGAGCAAAAATGATCTGGGAAAGGTTATCCCTCTACCCTTTGAAAGGAATGTTATTCAGTGTTATTCTAACACATGAAAGGCTTCCTACAGGCTTTAGATATTTTAAAAGACAATCTGGTATACCCAATAAAGAGTTCAATACAAAACCATTAGACTATTCTGATGGTTTCAGAGAAATGAAGCCATTAGCGTTGGCTGTCCTCACCCATCAGGAGAACAGGAGCTGCTGCTTTGGAGGGGATCTGTATTTTGGCATGATGGTGCTCTCTTAACCTGTGTAGGTAACTCTATCCAGCAGCTTCCAACATCTTCTGCTCCTAATCTAAGTCTCATTATCCAGAATCAGTGAAGTGTTCCATAGGGTTGTCGAAGTTTAATTTCATTTTGCCAGTTATCTACGTAGACAACTATGAAATCGTTGAACATCTTCATTCCCCAGAGATGTAAGGAAAACAAGATATAGGCTCATACCCAGTCACCGTGATAAATGGTTCTTCTGCCTAAAAACTTTGCCTTGGAAGTTACCTTTGGTTAAAGGCAGCATTTGCTGGTTCTACCAGTCACATTAATTCCTAATAGCTGGATTGTCTGCTACCTTTGATGTGACCCATGAGAACTTATTACTAAAATAGTAATCTATATGCTAAGATGGAAATTTTCATTTATTTTGAAGGAAAAAAAATTTACTAACCAGGTAAATTCCTTATAACTGTAGATACAATATCATTTTGCATCTTCATTTTTTTTTCAGAAGCTCTGGGTTTTCAGAGCTTACAGAGATCACACATTTTAAAATAGAGAATTCTTTTGAGTCACACATACATATGCACACATGTGTATGTAAACAATGTAAAGAATCTAGAAAATGTAGCAAAGAACAAGAAAGAAAATGTCATAAGCCATCCCATAAGCCAAAGATAAGTTCTCTTTACATTTTCAGGGGCTTCCTTGATGGCTCAGTAAAGAATCCTCCTGCAGTGCAGAAGATAAAAGAAACATGGGTTCATCCCTGGGTGGGGAAGATCCCATGGAGTAGGAAATGGCAACCCACTCCAGTACATTTCCATGTATATGAAACTATGTATACATTTGTTTTAAGTAGCTCATTGATTCAACAAACATTGACTGAGCTCCTGCTATACTTCGGATGTTATGCTTTGACTGAGAATGCATCATGAAAAATCAACAAATATCCCCACATTTTTTGGAATTTACAACCAACAGGGTGGAGTGAGGGAGAGCAGGGAGGAGAGACCTGTAATAAACAATCAATGTAGTAAATAATACATCCTATAGAATGTTCAGTTCAGTTCAGTCGCTCAGTCGTGTCCGACTCTTTGCGACCCCATGAATCGCAGCATGCCAGGCCTCCCTGTCCATCACCATCTCCCAGAGATCACTCAGACTCACGTCCATCGAGTCCGTGATGCCATCCAGCCATCTCATCCTCTGTCATCCCCTTCTCCTCCTGCCCCCAATCCCTCCCAGCATCAGAGTGTTTTCCAGTGAGTCAACTCTTCTCATGAGGTGGCCAAAGTACTGGCATCAGCTTTAGCATCAGTCCGTCCAAAGAAATCCCAGGGTTGATCTTCAGAATGGACTGGTTGGATCTCCTTGCAGTCCAAGGGACTCTCAAGAGTCTTCTCCAGCACCACAGTTCAAAAGCATAAATTCTTCAGTGCTCAGCCTTCTTCACAGTCCAACTCTCACATCCATACATGACCACAGGAAAAACCATAGCCTTGACTAGACGGACTTTAGTCGGCAAAGTAATGTCTCTGCTTTTGAATATACTATCTAGGTTGGTCATAACTTTTCTTCCAAGGAGTAAGCATCTTTTAATTTCATGGCTGCAATCACCATCTGCAGTGATTTTGGAGCCCCCAAAAAACAAAGTCTGACACTGTTTCCACTGTTTCTCCATCTATTTCCCATGGAGTGATGGGACCGGATGCCATGATCTTAGTTTTTTGAATGTTGAGTTTTAAGCCAACTTTTTCGATCTCCTCTTTCACTTTCATCAAGAGGCTTTTTAGTTCCTCTTCACTTTCTGCCATAAGGGTGGTGTCATCTGCATATCTGAGGTTATTGATATTTCTCCCGGCAATCTTGATTCCAGCTTGTGCTTCTTCCAGCCCAGCGTTTCTCATGATATACTCTGCATAGAAGTTAAATAAGCAGGGTGACAATATACAGCCTTGACGTACTCCTTTTCCTATTTGGAACCAGTCTGTTGTTCCATGTCCAGTTCTAACTGTTGCTTCCTGACCTGCATACAGATTTCTCAAGAGGCAGATTAGGTGGTCTGGTATTCCCATCTGTTTCAGAATTGTCCACAGTTTATTGTGATCCACACGGTCAAAGGCTTTGGCATAGTGAATAAAGCAGAAATAGATGTTTTTCTGGAACTCTCTTGCTTTTTCCATGATCCAGCGGATGTTGGCAATTTGATCTCTGGTTCCTCTGCCTTTTCTAAAACCAGCTTGAACATCAGGGAGTTCACGGTTCACGTATTGCTAAAGCCTGGCTTGGAGAATTTTGAGCATTGCTTTACTAGCATGTGAGATGAGTGCAACTGTGCGGTAGTTTGAGCAGTCTTTGGCATTGCCTTTCTTTGGAACTGGAATGAAAACGGACCTTTTCCAGTCCTGTGGCCACTGCTGAGTTTTCCAAATTTGCTGGCATATTGAGTGCACCACTTTCACAGCATCATCTTTCAGGATTTGAAACAGAATGTTAGAAGGTGATATTGATACTGAGAAAAACAGAACAAAGTAGGAGAGGTTGGGAAGTCTAGTGTAGGGAGGTCTGGGTGATAACAAGAGTGGTCAGGAAAAGCCACATTGAGAAGGGGCATTTGGGAAAGACCTGAAGGAGGTGATGAAGGGGTTTTGCAAAGACCATTCCAGGCAAGGGGACAGCTAGGGAAGGGACTAAGACAGTAGTGTGCCTGTCCTGTTCTCAGAATAGCAAGAAGGCCAGTGTGGCCAGAGTGGCGAGAGGAGGAGTGTGAAGGACATAAGGCCTCAGAGGTGATGAGATTCCAAGCATGTAGAGCTGGGTGGTCCGTGGCAATGACTTACAATTTTACTCGAAGTGAAACACAAACCTACAGCAAGGTTTTAAGCATAAAGATAACCTGATCAAGCTTACATTTTAGAAGGATGCCACCTATGTCAATAGTCATATTGTATAACATTTTGTGTTCAACTGTGATCATTCAACAGGGGAGCATCTCCCCGAGTTATTTTGTATTTATGGGGAAGAGGCATGCTGGTTCCATCAGTGTACCCATTAGTGAATGTATTCTTTATTTCAGTTTTCCCTATTCATAATGCTGGATGGAAATCTCAGTACACGAGTCTTTATCTCAGACATTACTCTCAGTCCTCTAGCGCAAATTCTTTTAAGCGGCAGTACTGAGTAACGCATAAGAAGAGTCATGAAATGTGCGTCCAGATTTTTTTCAAAAGTGTCATATACATTTATGCCCTCAGAAGCAACTTGTAAAAAATGACATTATTTTGATCAACCAAATAATATGTCAGTTTTTTAACTTGAGACCAATAGAGAAGACTCACTTATTTATCAGAAAAGACTTCCTTAAATCCATACAACAATCAGAATCAGAATGATGGAGGCCCATATTTCTCTCACACACACCTATGTTTCTTACCTTTTTTCTTTCACTCCTTTTTTCTTCATTAACCCGCTTTCACATAAGTGACCCGACTTTTTTAGTGAATCATTGTTGTATTTATTTATTTATTGGCTTCACGGCACAGCGTGTGGGATCTTAGTTCCTCAACCAGGGATCAGGTCTATACCTGCTGCACTAGCATTGCAGTCTCAACCACTGGACCTACCAGGGAAATCCAGATATAACTGACTTTCAATGTAAATAAACAACGTGCATGACTCAAGCCAGCATGGCTCCTCTTCTCCCTCTCCTAATGTTTCTCTCTCTCTCTTTTTAATTGAAGGATACTTGCTTTACTTTAATGTGTTGTTTTCTGCCATACATCAACATGAATCAGCCATAGGTATACACATGTCCCTTCCCTCTTGAACCTGCCATGCACCCTCCACCCCATCCCACCCCTCTACGTTGTCACCGAGCACCAGATTTGACCTCCTCCTGCCATACAGTATATTCCGATGATACCTGAAGCAAAGGCTTCACAGAAGCGTCACTCCCAGTATCTCAGAAGAAAGGGTTTGGCAAGCAAATGAAGAAGGCAAACAGAAACAGAGGGAAATATACATAAAATGTTCTAGAAAAATAATTCTTTTTTATCTTTTAAATTATGAACACATGAAAACACAGGTATAGGAGATTTATAATATATAGAACAAAGTTACATGTAGTCCCACTGTAGAGAAAAGTAATTCTTGTGTATTTATTAAAGTATTCTTTTCTTTTTGATTAAAATAGCAATACCTCTTTCCTCAAGAAACACTTTCAATTCAAATTTTCACTGAAGTCATATTAGTCCTCTGTAAGCTTGAATATTTCCCCCTGTTGACAAATAAAAGACTGTGTGTCTGAACAGGCCATGTATTTGTACAGCTTTAGACAGAGAAAGCAATGGCACCCCACTCTAGTACTCTTGCCTGGAAAATCCCATGGACGGAGGAGCCTGGTGGGCTGCAGTCCATGGGGTCGCTGAGGGTCGAACACGGCTGAGCGACTTCACTTTGACTTTTCACTTTCATGCATTGGAGAAGGAAATGGCAACCCACTCCAGTGTTCTTGCCTGGAGAATCCTAGGGGCAGGGGAGCCTGATGGGCTGCCGTCTATGGGGTCACACAGAGTTCGACACGACTGATGCGACTTAGCAGCAGCAGCAGCAGCAGCAGCAGCAGACTCATTGAATGAATTCTGTGTTTCTTTGGATTTAAAAGTGGTTCATTGCTCTTTATTGTATAATCTCATGGTGACAGTCAAGAGACAGCATAAGTATGTATATATTTTAGAAACTCAGGCCTAAGAACAGAAAAGAGAAATGTCACTATAACAAGTATTTATTTCTCTTTTTGAGTTACTTCTCTCTGTATGACCGCCTCTGGGTATTAATGCATGTATGTGGAATTGGAACAGTGATACCAATGAACCAATTTTCAAGGCAGAAATAGAGACACAGATGTGAAAAAGAAAAGTTTGGACACCAAGGAGGAACAGGGGAGGTTGGGATGAATTGGAAGATTGGGATTGACATATACGCACTGCTGTGTATAAAACAGACAGCTAGTGAGAACCCGGTGCATAGCACAGGGAACTCTACTCAGTGTTCTGTGGTGGCCTGAATGGGAAGGAAAGCCTAAAAGGAGGGGATATATGTATAGGTGATGCATGTTACAGCAGAAACTAACACAGTACTGTAAAGCAACTATACTGTAATAAAAATAAAACAAGAAAATCACAAGTAGTTAATGTTTATGCATTTATTCAAAAGGTCTGCACATATTATGTTTAATTTATTATCAAAATATGCTTAAAATCTGATAAGGAGAATCTTAAGAATAAGTCAATTTATGGAGCTTAACATGATATCATTTCTCAGTTTAATATCTAGTTCTTTCCCTGTGCCAGCATTGTGCTACTGCTCTACAAAACAATAACCCCATTTAACCACCAGAACAGCTCTGTGACACAGCTCCTATTATAATCTGCATGTTACAAATGAGGAAATGAATGCTTAGAGAGGTTTAAGTCACATGTCCAATTTCACCCAGCTAATAATCCTAAACTAGAAACTTAAACCTAGACTTTCTCAAATGCCAAAGCACTAGGAGTTGGCCACATCGGGGCTCATTTGGAGGACGCGGTCATGGAAGCCAAGGATTAGAGGGAAATTAGAAGTTACCATGGAAAAGAGCCTGATGTACAGATAAGAAGAGCAGTGCAAATCACAGAGCAGTTATTTACCAGGGACATAAACTTGGATTACGTTAACCTCTAACTTCTGATCTATAAAAGGGGTGTAATTAAAAGACAGTGTAAAATAATCAATAGACACTAAGCATCTGCTATGCATTAAACGGTGGCAATGTAGAGAAGATTGTATAACAAAACGAAGCACTTGCCCAGGTGGTTTGGTGGAAGAACAGAAATTAGTGGGGAACGGAGGTGGATACCATACCATATAGTACTAATGTATCTGAACTAAAATCTAGATGCAGCAGAATGCAGTGACATACATGATGTGTTTTGACCATCCAAACAAATATCACCTGAACCTTTTTTAAGACACAAAGAACTTTAGGATAAGTATGTCAATAGTAATCATCTGATGGCCTTCATAGTGCATATTCATGCAACTCTAACTTAACAGTGATAGGTACCATTTGTCTGACATTAAACAATATTTTCCATACACCATTTGTAGGACATATGTTTTCAAAAGTTTCCCATAGCTCTTGTTAACAAAAAGGGGGGAAAGCTAAACTATATTGTCTTTGGCTTGATCCTCTTTTCTGAACTAGGAGTTATATTTTCAAGGTTAATTCTTGGGGTGTTGGTGAAGGCTGAGATTGTGAAACTGAGTTTTAAGGTATAAAAATAAACCCCTACAGTAGTGATGAAATTCCTGAGACCATTACTTGCTGTCCTCTATCTACTCAGAGATAGTATATGAGTTTTCAAAGCAAAGCATCTGACACACAGACTATCATCCATAAATGCTTTTGTATGATGTATATAATCATCAATATACTCTGTTCTACATTACAATCCTTCTAATTATATTAAGCAGCTTATTCTTTACCTTTTCTATTATAATCTAGTTATTGTGCATAATATCTACTTATGATGGGCTATCAGACAATTCATTGGAAATGTCTGATAGATTTAAGGGTTGCCTGAATAAAAAGTCTTCATTGAACACTGTTCAATATAATTTAATACTGAAAAAAAAACCTACCAACCATTGGTGTTTACAAATTTTATCCCACATGAGGTAATAATTCTATAATTGTGTATTTTTTAAATAATCAATATTGAATACAGTGCAGTTCAGTCGCTCAGTCATGATGGACTCTTTGCGACCCCATGAATCACAGCACACCAGGCCTCCCTGTCCATCACCAACTCCAGGAGTTCACTTAAACTCATGTCCATCAAGTTGGTGATGCCATCCAGCTATATCATCCTCTGTTGTCCCCTTCTCCTCCTGCTCCCAATCCCTCCCACCATCAGGGTCTTTTACAGTGAGTCAACACTTCGCATGAGGTGGCCAAAGTATTGGAGTTTCAGCTTCAGCATCATTCCTTCAAATGAACACCCAGGACTGATCTCCTTTAGGATAGACTAGTTGGATCTCCTTGCAGTTCAAGGGACTCTCAAGAGTCTTCTTCAGCACCACAGTTCAAAAGCATAAATTCTTCGGCGCTCAGCTTTCTTCACAGTCTGATTCTCACATCCATACATGACCACAGGAAAAACCATAGCCTTGACTAGACGGACCTTTGTTGGCAAAGTAATATCTCTGCGTTTCAATATGCTATCTAGTTTGGTCATAATTTTCCTTCCAAGGGGTAATCATCTTTTAATTTCATGGCTGCAATCACCATCTGCAATGATTTTGGAGCCCCCCAAAATAAAGTCTGACACTGTTTCCACTGTTTCCCCATCTATTTGCCATGAAGTGATGGGACCGGATGCCATGATCTTCGTTTTCTGAATGTTGAGCTTTAAGCCAGCTTTTTCACTCTCTTCTTTCATTTTCATCAAGAGGATTTTTAGTTCCTCTTCACTTTCTGCCATAAGGGTGGTGTCATCTGCATATCTGAGGTTATTGATATTTCTCCCAGCAATCTTGATTCCAGCTTGTGTTTCTTCCAGCCCAGCGTTTCTCATGATGTACTCTGCATATAAGTTAAATAAGCAGGGTGACAATATACAGCCTTGACGTACTCCTTTTCCTATTTGGAACCAGTCTGTTGTTCCATGTCCAGTTCTAACTGTTGCTTCCTGACCTGCATATAGGTTTCTCAAGAGGCAGATTAGGTGGTCTGGTATTCCCATCTCTTTCAGAATTTTCCACAGTTTCTTGTGATCCACACAGTCAAAGGCTTTGGCATAGTCAATAAAGCAGAAATAGATGTTTTTCTGGAACTTGCTTGCT
>SJYQ01006401.1:136569-146987 GCA_006410935.1 Redunca redunca
AGATCTAGTCCCTTAAATCTGTTTCTCACTTCCAACCTATAATCATAAGGGATTTGATATAAGTCATACCTGAATGGTTTTTCCCACTTTCTTCAATTTAAGTCTGAATTTGGCAATAAGGAGTTCATTGCCACTGAGCCACAGTCAGCTCCTGGTCTTGTTTTTGCTGACTGAATAGAGCTTCTCCATCTTTGGTTGCAAAGAATATAATCAGTCTGGTTTCGGTCTTGATCATCTGGTGATGTCCACATGTAAAGTCTTCTCTTGTGTTGTTGGAAGAGGGTGTTTGCTATGACCAGTGCGTTCTCTTGGCAAAACTCTATTAGCCTTTGCTCTGCTTCATTCCGTACTCCAAGGCCAAATTTGCCTGTTACTCCAGGTATTTCTTGACTTCCTACTTTTGCAT
This sequence comes from Redunca redunca, assembly GCA_006410935.1. Lineage (NCBI taxonomy): Eukaryota > Metazoa > Chordata > Mammalia > Artiodactyla > Bovidae > Redunca > Redunca redunca. The sequence continues at coordinate 136,976 of SJYQ01006401.1, forward strand.
TCTAGTCCCCTATAATGAAAAGGACATCTTTTGGGGTGTTAGCTTTCCTGGTGGCTCAGAGGTTAAAGCGTCTGCCTGCAATGCGGGAGACCTGGGTTCGAATCCTGGGTCGGGAAGATCCCCTGGAGAAGGAAATGGCAACCCACACCAGCATTCTTGCCTGGAGAATCCCATGGACTGACGAGCCTGATGGGCTACAGTCCACGGGGTCGCAAAGAGATGGACACGACTGAGCGACTTCACTTTCACTTTTGGGGTGTTAGTTCTAAAAGCTCTTGTAGATCTTCATAGAACCATTCAACTTTAGCTTCTTCAGCGTTCCTGTTTGGGGCATAGGCTTGGATTACCATGATATTGAATGGTTTGCCTCGGAAACGAACAGAGATCATTCTGTCATTTTTGAGATTGCATCCAAGTACTGCATTTCAGACTCTTCTCTTGACCATGATGGCTACTCCATTTCTTCTGAGGGATTCCTGCCCGCAGTAGTAAATATAATGTTCATCTGAGTTAAATTCACCCATTCCAGTCCATTTTAGTTCACTGAATCCTAGAATGTTGACGTTCACTCTTGCCATCACCTGTTTGACCACTTCCAATTTGCCTTGATTCATGGACCTGACATTCCAAGTTCCTATGCAACATTGCTCTTTACAGCATCGTAGCTTGCTTCTATCACCAGTCGCATCCACAGCTGGGTATTGTTTTTGCTTTAGCAAAACAATATTGAATTAGAGTATAGCTAATTGGTGCACGTGCTCAGTCATGTCCCAGTCCTTCAGCTCAGATGGTAAAGAATCTGCCTGCAATGAAGGAGACCCGGGTTCTATCCCTGCTTCGGAAAGTTCCCTTGGAGAGGTAAATGGCGACCCACTCCAGTATTCTTGCCTGGAGAATTCCATGGACAGAGGAGCCTGGCGGGCTACAGTCCCTGGGATTGCAAAGAGTCGGACACGACTGAGCAACTAACAATCACAATTTGTGCTTATGCTCAGTCATGTCCGACTCCATGGTCTGTAGTCCACCAGGCTCCTCTGTCCATGGAATTCTCTAGGCAAGAATGCTGGAATGGTTGCCATTTCCTCCTCCAAGGAGACTTCCTGACTCAGAGATCAAACCCACATTTCCTATGTCTCCTGCATTAGCAGGTGGATTCTTTACCACTGAGCCACCTGGGAGATCAGGCCTTAGTTTCATTAGCAGCATTGACAGTATCACAAGGCTGAGATTTCTGATTCATGTACAATGTAATGAACTTGACAAAAGCTTGGCCGGGGAAGGAGTATTTGTCACTAGGTTGGTCAGAAGATGAAGAAATTTACACATCATGTGATTTTTAAAGCAAATCAGTTTTAATGTAATTTATTTAAAATGTAAAAACAAAGCAGAAAACATTCACCCATTTCTTCCACCTACCTCTCCTTTTTGCTTTATAGATGCAGATGATATAGATATAGATAAATAAACATATATACATGTATGTTTTCAATTCCACATATAAGAGAGATTATACAAATAGTATTTGTCTTTCTTTGTCTGACTTATTTCACTATGCCCTCAAGGTCCATCGATGTCAGTGCAAATGCCAAGATTTCATTTGTTTTTGTTTTTATGGCTGAATAATATTCCAGTCCCTGTGTGCATGTATGCACACATGCTTGTGTGTTTGTATTCACCCCTCCATTGATGGATGTACTTAGGATGTGTTGGCTATTGTAAATAATGCTGCAATGAACATGGAGTGCATATATCTTTTCAAATGAGTGTTTTTGTTCTGTTTGGAGAAATGCCCAAAGGTGGAATTGCAGGATCATGTGGTAGTTTTATTTTTAATTTTTTGAGGAGACTGCATACTGTTTTCCATAAGTGACTGCATCAATTTACATCTCACCAACAGTGTACAGGTGTTCCCTTTTCTCCATATCCTCTCCAATACTTGCTATTTTGTCTGTTAGTCATTCTAACAGGCATGAAGTGATCTCTTTGTTATTTTGATTTGCATGTCCTTGGTGATTAATGATGTAGTGCACCTTTTCATTGGCCATCTGTATTCTGATCTGCTTACTTTTTAACTGAGCTGTTCAGTTTCTTGCTTTTGAATGTTATGAGTTCTTTGCATATTTTGGATATTAGCCCCTTATTGAATATATGATTTGCAAATATTTTCTCGCTTCCTGTAGGTTGCATTTTCATTCTATTGATGGTTTCCTTTGCTGTGCAGAATCTTTTCAATTTATTTTTGCTTTTGTGCTTTCATTTTTGGTGTCAAATTTTAAAAAATCAACTATGAGCTTACTGTCTTTATTTTCTTCTAGGAGTATTATGATTTCAGGTCTTATTTTTAAGTCTTTAATCTATTTAAAGTTAATTTTTGTGTATGATATAAGGTAGGGGGGCTTCCCTCGTAGCTCAGCTGGTAAAGAATCTGCCTGCAATGCAGGAGACCTGGTTCGATTCCAGAGTCTGGAAGATCCCCTGGTGAAGGGATAGGCAACCCACTCCGATATTCATGGGTTTCCCTGGTGGCCCAGCTGGTAAAGAACCTGCCTTCAATGCAGAAGACCTGGGTTTGATCCCTGGGTTGGGAAGATTCCCTGGAGGAGGGCATGGCAACCCACTCCAGTGTTCTTGCCTGGAGAATCCCCATGGACACAGGAGCCTGTGAACTACAGTCCGTGGGATCTCAAAGAGTTAGGCATGACTGAGAGACTAAGCACAGCACGGCATAAGGTAGGGGGTCCAGTTTCATATTTTCCATGTGGCTGTTCCATTTTTTAATATCATTTACTGAAGAAACTGCCTTTTCTACATTGTATAGTCTTGGCTCCTTTGTCATACATTAATTGAACCTATATAAGTGCATTTACTTCTGGTGCTGTATTCTGTTCCAATAATCTCTGTGTCTGTTTTCTATGCTAAGATCACACTGTTTTATAGGTGTTTGTAATATAGTTTGAAATCAGGGAGTATGATGCCCCCAGCTTTGTTCTTTCTCAAGATTGCTTTGGGTTTTCAGTTTTCCAAAAACATATCAGTTTTAGACTGACCTAAACCCCTTTTCTTCATCTAACAAATTAATCCTTTTAGATAAGGGTAAAATAAGGACATTCCCACTTTAGCAAACTTTCATTTTGAACCACACAAATGTGTATTTTAAAATCCTCTAAATTCTAGGTTGTGGCATGTTGTTAAACTGGTTTTAACAAGTGGCACTTGATTTCTTGCTCAAAATCCCTTCTGATAGATAGGAGCTTTTATTTTTTCTTCTGGTGTTGAGATTAAAGGATTTAGTATAAGGCCCAAGAATAGATTCCTTAATAGGATTTAGACAATCAAACCAATTACCATATTTTACTAAGAGCATTCTTTATGTGGGGGAGAAACTAAGAATAAACCTTAGCTCTTAGAATCTTCAAATTGTCTAACTTTCAGTGTGTTTACTTGACTTCAACAGCAACAACAGCAGCAGGATCCCTTTTTGTTAGAATTATCCTGGGAAATTCTTTAAATTATCTTTTCAGATGTGGCTTATCTCACCATCTGTCACCACTGCAGGGAATTTAGCATTGAATTCAAACACTTCAGTGCATAATCTTTGAGGTCAACCAGGATGCTCAGAAAGATAAGGAAAAACAACATTGATAAACACTAATTTTGCATCCATCACTGCCTGGTGCCGTCCTAGGATGTAAGGGATCCCTAACAGTGAAAGCACTATTTATAGCCTAAACAGGGAGACAGACAAACATTATGCAATTATATATCATTTTGACAAGTGCTGTCATAGGACAAGTGCTATTGAAACTCACAAGACTATCTGTCTCATTTCTTGGGTTGAGTTGAGATTTGGAAGATGGGGGTGGAGGAACTGTGAGGGTGTGAGGGTGTGGATGTGAGTGTGTGTGTGTGTGTGCATGTGTGTGTGCATATGTGTGCACTGGGCATTGGAGGTTGGAGAGGAGCAGTGGTCTCCTTAGCAGAGAGGGGAAAAAAGAGGTGCAAGAAGTGATTTATAAATGGAGACTCAAAGGATAGAGTAGAGATTATTCTGAAGGAAGCAGGGATGTGGGCTGGGGTGAGGAGTGGGTACAGGAAGGGTGTTGTTTTTTTTTTAAATTGGGGTATAGTTGCTTTACAATGTTGTGTTAGTTTGTGCTATACAATGAAATGAATCAGTTATATGTACACATATATCCCAGTGAAAAAGCAGGCTTAAGACTAAATATTAAAAAAAAAAACTAAGATCATAGCATCTGCCCCCAATACTACACGGCAAATAGAAGCGGGAAAAGTGGAAGTAGTGACAGATTTCCTCTTCTTGGGCTCCAAAGTCACTCTGAACAGTGACCGCAGCCATGACATTAGAAGATGATTGCTTCTTGGCTGGAAAGCAATGACAAACCTAGACAGTGTATTGAAAAGCAGAGACATTACTCTGCCCACAAAGGTCCCTATAGTCAAGAGTATGGTCTTCCCAGTGGTCGGGTACAGTTGTGAGAGCTGGACCGTGAAAAAGGCAGAACACCAAGTAATTGATGCCTGCGAATTGTGGTGCTGGAGAATAACCTGAAAGCCCCTTGGACAACAAGGAGATCAAACCGGTCAATCTTAAGGGAGATCAACCCTGAATATTCACTGGAAGAGCTGATGCGAAAGCTCCAGTATTTTGGTCAGCTGATGCAAACAGATGACTTATTGGAAAAGTCCCTGATGCTGGGAAAGATTGAGGGCAGAAGGAGAAGAGGGCATCGGAGGATGAGATGACTGGACAGCGTCACCAATGCAGTGAACATGAACTTGGGCAAACTCTGGGAGACGGTGAGGGACAGGGAGGCCTGGCGTGCTGCAGTCCTTGGGGTTGCAGAGAGTCGGACACGACTGGACGACTGAACAACAACAATGGTCCCCTCCCTTCTGGACCTCCCTCCCAGCCCGCCTCCATCCCATCCATCTAGGTCATCACAGCACCAAGCTGAGCTCCATGCACTATGCAGCAGCTTCCCACTGGCTATCAGTTTTACACATGGCAGTGCATATGTGTGAATCCCAATCTCCCAGTTCACCTCACACATGCTACCCTGTCTCCGTTTGTCTGTTCCCTACGTCTCAAACACATTCTTAATCCTGCCCTGAAGATAGGTTCATCTATACACTTCTAAAAGAAGTAATATCATGTGCAAAGGCTCAAGGGCAAAAACAATATATATTTAACTTAAGACTTTAGATAAATGCTTCTCAAGCTTTAATGAGAATGTGAATCCCATGAGTTTAGTGTCAAAATGCAGATCTGATTCAGTGGCTCTGGGGCAGGTCATGAGATCCTGGGTAGCAACAAGCTTCCAAGAGTGCTGCTGGTACATAGACTGAACTTCGAGTAGCAACATAAAAACCACTCAATTTCCAGTAGTAAGTCACTTCATTCTCTGGTGAAATCACTGAATATTCCTTAAGCTATTGTCACCACTAATGGTTGACCTACTTATTCACATTGCATGAATCATTGATTGCAGTGTGGTGGCAACTCAGGATCTCATTGATATACGACATTGTTCTACAAAGGTGTCTGCTTCTCCTCCTATAATACTTTTAAAGTCACTACTTTAAATCCTGCTTTGGTGCCTTCCTTCCTACCTTGATCTTCCTCCTCACTGAAATGCATTTAGCAGTTTCAGCATGAAACCAGACGGAAAGGATGTGCTTAATAAATACTGTCAACACTTGTCAAAATCAAACAAAAATGTCCCAGGGAAGTATTTACATCCTTCCCCATTAAGAGCAAGTTATAAGGCTGTGCTGTATCTTGACAGCAGTTCTTTTAATGTCAGTTTGTGCTCATTTTTAATAAATGCATGAGTTTCGTGTCATTGCCATCGCTGTCTCATCCTGTAGCAGCAAATGTTCTGCTTCTAGAAAGAAAATATTTTTGCAAATACTCTGAAAATTCCATCTCCTTCCCAAAGGCATGGGAATAGATTGAGTTGGGTTGTAGTCACCTACTGGAAACTTACATTCATGTCACATGATTTAAAAGACGGGCCTCTCTTGATATATTTTAGATATAGGCATCGTTAAATTGATTCATAATGTGTTTCAGGAGAGCAGAAGATGCATTGAGGACACATTGTTAATTTTGTTAATGCTATAGATGGTTAGCCTTAAACAAATGGAGCCAGCCCTGCAGGCAAGCAACACTTTCAAATCCCTTCTTCACCTTCACCTCTGACTAGGATCTCAATCTCACAATCATCTTAAAGGCAGGAAGACTTTAATACCAGGATATATGTGGGTCAGTCAGTTCAGTTAAGTCGCTCAGTCATGTCCAACTCTTTGTGGCCCCATGAACTGCAGCACGCCAGGTCGCCCTGTCCATCACCAACTCCCAGAGCTTGCTCAAACTCATGTCCATTGAGTCAGGGATGCCATCCAACCATCTCATCCTCTGTTGTTCCCTTCTCCTCCTGCGTTCAATCTTTCCCAATATCAGGGTCTTTTCCAATGAGTCAGCTCTTCGCATTAGGTGGCCAAAATACTGGAGTTCCAGCTTCAGCATCAGTCCTTCCAATGAATGTTCAGGACTGATTTCCTTTAGGATTGACTGGCTGGATCTCCTTGAAGTCGAAGAGACTCTCAAGAGTCTTCCCCAACACCACAGTTCAAAAGCATCAATTCGGCACTCGGCTTTCTTTATAGTCCAGCTCTCACATCCATACATGACCACTGGAGAAAACATAGCTTTGACTAGATGGACCTTTGTAGGCAGAGTAATGTCTCTGCTTTTTAACATGCTGTCTAGGGTGGTCATAGCTTTTCTTCCAAGGAGCAGAAATGTCCAGTTCTAACTGTTGGTCCACTTAGAGGTCCATACCATTTCTGGCCTTTATTGTGCCCATTTTTGTATGAAATGTTCCCCTGGTATCTCTAATTTTCTTGAAGAGATCTCTAGTCTTTCCCATTCTATTGTTTCCCTCTTTCTTTGTATTGATCACTGAGGAAGGCTTTCTTATCTCTCCTTGCTATTCTTTGGAACTCTGCATTCAAATGGGTCTGTCTTTCCTTTTCTCCTTTGCCTTTAGTTTCTCTTCTTTTCTCAGTTATTTGTAAGGCCTCCTCAGATAACCATTTTGCCTTTTTACATTTCTTTTTCTTGGGGACCTCTCCACCATGACCTGCCTGTCTTGGGTGGCCCCACATGGCATGGCTTAGTTTCATTGAGTTAGACAAGGCTGTGGTTGGTGTGATTAGATTGACTAGTTTTCTGTGATTATGGTTTCAGTGTGCCTGCCGTCTGATGCCCTCTTGCAACACCTACAGTCTTACTTGGGTTTCTCTTACCTTGGACATGAGGTATCTCTTCACGGCTGCTCCAGCAAGTGCAGCAGCACTCCTTACCTTGGATGAGGGGTATCTCGTCACCGCCACCCCTCCTGACCTTGAACGTGGAGTATCTCCTCTCAGCCCTCCTGCGCTCACGCAGCCACCGCTCCTTTGACGTGCGGTAGCACCTCCTGGCTGCCACCCATGGCCTTGGGAGAGAGGTATGACAGAATGTGGCCCACTGGAGAAGGGAATGGCAAACCACTTCAGTATTCTTGCCTTGAGAACCCCATGAACAGTAGGAAAAGGCAAAATGATAAGATACTGAAAGAGGAACTCCCCAAGTTGGTAGGTGCCCAATATGCTACTGGAGATCAGTGGAGAAATAACTCCAGAAAGAATGAAGGGATGGAGCCAAAGCAAAAACAATACCAAGCTGTGGATGTGACTGGTGATAGAAGCGAGGTCTGATGCTGTAAAGAGCAATATTGCATAGGAACCTGGAATGTCAGGTCCATGAATCAAGGCAAATTGGAAGTGGTCAAACAAGAGATGGCAAGAGTGAATGTCAACATTCTAGGAACCAGTGAACTAAAATGGACTGGAATGGGTGAATTTAACTCAGATGACCATTATATCTACTACTGCAGGCAGGAATCCCTTAGAAGAAATGGAGTAGCCATCATGGTCAACAAGAGAGTCCAAAATGCAGTAAACTTGCATGCAATCTCAAAAAAGGCAGAATGATCTCTGTTCGTTTCCGAGGCAAACCATTCAATATCACAGTAATCCAAGTCTATGCCCCAACCTGTAATGTCCGAGAAGCTGAAGTTGAACAGTTCTATGAAGACCTACAAGAGCTTTTAGAACTAACACCCAAAAAAGATGTCTTTTTCATTCTAGGGGACTGGAATGTAAAAGTAGGAAGTCAAGAAACACCTGGAGTAACAGGCAAATTTGGCCTTGGAGTACGGAATGAAGCAGGGCAAAGGCTAATAGAGTTTTGCCAAGAGAACGCACTGGTCATAGCAAACACCCTCTTCCAACAACACAAGAGAAGACTCTACACATGGACATCACCAGATGGTCAGCGCCAAAATCAGACTGATTATATTCTTTGCAGCCAAAGATGGAGAAGCTCTTCACAGTCAACAAAAACAAGACCAGGAGCTGACTGTGGCTCAGATCATGAACTCCTTATTGCCAAATTCAGACTTAAATTGAGAAAGTAGGGAAAACCATTAGACCATTCAGGTATGACTTAAATCAAATCCCTTATGATTATACAGTGAAAGTGAGAAGTAGATTTAAGGGACTAGATCTGATAGACAGAGTGCCTGATGAACTATGGACTGAGGTTTGTGACATTGTACAGGAGACAGGGATCAAGACCATCCCCTTGGAAAAGAAATGCAAAAAAGCAAAATGGCTGCCTGGTGCAGCCTTACAAACAGCTGTGAAAAGAAGAGAAGTGAAAAGCAAAGGAGAAAAGGAAAGATATAAGCATCTGAATGCAGAGTTCCAAAGAAGAGCAAGGAGAGATAAGAAAGCCTTCCTCAGGGATCAATGCAAAGAAAGAGGGAAACAATAGAATGGGAAAGACTAGAGATCTCTTCAAGAAAATTAGAGATACCAAGGGAGTATTTCATGCAAAGATTGGCTCGATAAAGGACAGAAATGGTCTGGACCTAACCGAAGCAGAAGATATTCAGAAGAGGTGGAAAGAATACACAGAAGAACTCTACAAAAAAGATCTTCATGACCAAGATAATCACAATGGTGTGATCACTCACCTAGAGGCAGACATTCTGGAATGTAAAGTCAAGTGGGCTTTAGAAAGCATCACTACAAACAAAGCTAGTGGAGGTGATGGAATTCCAGTGGAGCTGTTTCAAGTCCTGAAAGATGATGCTGTGAAAGTGTTGCACTCAATATGCCAGCAAATTTGGAAAACTCAGCAGTGGCCACAGGACTGGAAAACGTCAGTTTTCATTCCAATCCCAAAGAAAGGCAATGCCAAAGAATGCTCAAACTACCGCACAATTGCACTCATCTCACATGCTAGTAAAGTAATGCTGAACCGTGAACTTCCTGATGTTCAAGCTGGTTTTCGAAAAGGCAGAGGAACCAGAGATCAAATTGCCAACATCCGCTGGATCATGGAAAAAGCAAGAGAGTTCCAGAAAAACATCTATTTCTGCTTTATTGACTATGCCAAAGCCTTTGACTGTGTGGATCACAAGAAACTGTGGACAATTCTGAAAGAGATGGGAATACCAGACCACCTGACCTGCCTCTTGAGAAACCTATATGCAGGTCAGGAAGCAACAGTTAGAACTGGACATGCAACAACAGACTGGTTCCAAATAAGAAAAGGAGTAGGTCAAGGCTGTATATTGTCACCCTGCTTATTTAACTTCTATGCAGAGTACATCATGAGAATGGCTGGGCTGAAAGAAGCACAAGCTAGGATCAAGATTGCCGGGAGAAATATCAATAACCTCAGATATGCAGATGACACCACCCTTATGGCAGAAAGTGAAGAAGAACTAAAAAGCCTCCTGATGAAAGTAGAAGTGGAGAGTGAAAAAGTTGGCTTAAAGCTCAACATTCAGAAAACGAAGATCATGGCATCCGGTCCCATCACTTCATGGCAAATAGATGGGGAAACAGTGGAAACAGTGTCAGACTTTATTTT
>SJYQ01006401.1:152557-223775 GCA_006410935.1 Redunca redunca
ATCTGTTATTTCAATTATGCTTATTTCCCTAAAAAAATAGTCATATTCATTTTTAAAAAAATCATGTCTAGAAGCTAATGAAATAATAATAAATCCATTTGGGACTAAATAGCTTCTAGAAAAAGTAAAACAAATTCAATGATCTATTCTAAATGATCTATTATATATGCATATATATACATGATTTTAAAATTTTGAATATAATTCTACTCATTCCACAATTATTTCTAGAACAACTGTTATTAGGCTGAACCATATAAAATTCACTTATTGATCATTTATCATAAATGACCAAATATGGGTAATTTCATACAATCCAACTTAAATACATTTAAAATTTTGTTAGCTCCTAAGGAAAGTTAGGGGCTTCCCTGGTGGCTCAAATGGTAAAGAATCTGCCTGCAGTTCAGGAGACTTGGGTTCAGTCCCTGGGTTGAGAAGATCCCCTGGAGAAGGGAATGGCAACCCATGCCAGTATTCTTTCCTGGAGAATTCCGTGGACAGAGGATCCTGGTGAGCTACAGTCCATGGGGTCGCAAAGAGTGGGACAGGACTGAGTGACTCACTCACACACACACACACACATACACACACACATCACACGCAATCACGCATGCATGGAAAGATACAAGGATAGATCACAAATGGCCCCCACTCTAAAAGAATTTACAGTATGGTTTGGGAGATTGTACTGGTTTCTGATGTGAAAAGTCAAGCAATAAATACTAAGTTAAATATAACTGCAGTGACATACATATCAATATAGTATAAATTAGGTGACAAATGAGCATTATGGGTATTTATAGCTGAGAACACAGAGAGAAACTGGATTTGTAATAGATAACAACCTTCAAAAAGAGAAGCGGATGTTAATTTAGACTTTGAAGTGTGATTAAGATTTGAGTAAGTGAAGAGATTATCCAACTAAATTTAAGAAGGAGAAGCCAAATTAACGTAGGAGAAGCCAATACTTCTGTGTATGGCAATATTTTTCTAATATTCACGGTACATTCCTTTCATTCTTAAGCTCGTAAACATTGCATTTTAAGACAATTTAGTAGCCTTATATGCCATAGGTTATACACCATGTGGACTCTAACTGTTTTCTTGCCTTCCAAAAAGTAGCTCACCAGTATTTCTTCTTGGAGAAGGCACTGGCACCCCACTCCAGTACTCTTGCCTGGAAAATCCCATGGATGGAGGAGCCTGGTAGGCTGCAGTCCATGGGGTCGCTATGAGTTGGACATGACTGAGCGACTTCACTTTCACTTTTCACTTTCATGCATTAGAGAAGGAAATGGCAACCCACTCCAGTGTTCTTGCCTGGAGAATCCCAGGGACGGCAGAGCCTGGTGGGCTGCCATCTATGGGGTCGCACAGAGTCGGACATGACTGAAGCGACTTAGCAGCAGCAGCAGCAGCAGTATTTCTTCTTCTTTGTATCAAGACTATGGCCCCACAATAAAAGGCATGAATATTGAAACTTAATTCCTTTATTTTATTTTTATATGTTACTGCCAGTTGATTTAAGTGATCATGATTATGTTTTCATTGCATTAATCACAGGTCACAGGATTGGGGAAGTAAGGATCTGTATGTTCACAACTGCACATATAATATATGTTCTGTACAATAATTACAAAAAGAGTAAGGACAGTTCTGTCTTAGAAACAGCAAGACTGTCCAGCTAAATCTCTACTCTTCACAATGAATCAGACTTCAGTAAGAGTAACATGGATAATTGAAATCTATTGGTAATTCCCCAAACTCAGTTTATGTAATAGCTTCATCTTCTCCATCAAACCTTCTTATCAGAACTGACATATTGTTAAATTAACCAGTAGAAGAAATAAAACAGGGGTCCAAAAGATAATGCATTAGTTGGATAATCAGCCTCTGAAAAATTGCAGATTGACCAAACGTATTTCATATGCTATATGCTTGACAGTGAATCTCTAAGGTTTTTGGAATCCTATCCAGGTTCAGTTGCTTTAGTTTCTTGTTATTAAGGAAGTATGTCACTGGACGCCATCACTGTGAAAAGGCCATACCATTAGGAAAAAGAATTTAGTGGTCTTATTTGAAGGACCACTTCTTATTTAACTCCTTAATATATGTGTTTATTTGAGAGGGACTGTCTTTCTCCAGAGCTAAGATTACCATAACGTGCAATCCCAGCTAATATATACTGTCCTGGAATTTTGTTGATAGAATCCCCCTTTGCTCTCAAAAATTCCCTGGTATGCACAGTGTCATATGATTATCCCAGCTCTAGCTTCAGAGTTATTCTTTCTCTTCTTTCTCCCCTTCCTCTAAGTGCTATGAAAAGTTATCAGATAAACTCACACTGCGGTGTTAGTAACTACACATCTTAATGTTGTTGTAACAGATAAAATCTATTTTTACTTAACTACTGCTACTGCTGAACTAGTATGATTATCACCTCCCTCAGCTGACATTGGCAACTGAGCCTATAGAACCTGGACATGGTTTCAGAATTCTATTCCTCACAAAGCATCAATCCATCCAAGTTTCAATTTAAGCTAACTTTGATGTCACCAAGACCCATCTAATTCTGTTTCACTGACTATGCTAAAGCTTTTGACTGTGTGGATCACAACAGACTGTGAAAAATTCTTAAAGAGATGGGAATACTAGACCATCTTTCCTCCTTCCTGAAAAATCTGTATGAAGGTCAAGAAGCAACAGTTAGAACTGAACATGGAACAACAGATAGGTTCCAAATTGGGAAAGGAGTGCATCAAGGCTGTATATTGTCACCCTGCTTATTTAACTTACATGCAGAGTACATCATGCAAAATAATGGGCTGGATGAAGCAAAAGCTGGAATCAAGACCTCTGGGAGAAATTTCAACAACCTCAGATATGCAGATGATACCATTCTAATGGCAGAAAGTGAAGAGAAACTAGAGAGCCTCTTGATGAAGGTGAAAGAGAAGAGTGAAATAGCTGGCTTAAAGCTCAACATTCACAAAATGAAGATCATGGCTTCTGGTCCCATCACTTCATAGCAAATAGATAGGGAAACAATGGAAACAGTGACAGACTTTTGTTGTTGTTGTTTAGTTGCTAAGTCATATCTGACTCTTTTTGGTCCCCATGGACTGTAGCCCACCAGGCTTCACTTTCCATGGTATTTCCCAAGCAAAAATACTGGTGTGTGTTGCCATTTCTTCGGGGGATATTCCTTACCCAGGGATCGAACTCACATCTCCTGCATTAGTAGGTGGATTCTTTACCATTGAGCCACCAAAGAAGCCCACAGGGTAAAGTTTATTTAAGTAGAATTGACAAACGAATCTGGATGTACCATGCAATGTGCTTTCACCGTGTTGATTGTCTGTTGGGCTCTTCTCTAGTTTGAAAGCATTATGAGAGTGAAGTGAAAGTGCTAGTCACTCAGTTGCGTCTGACCCTTGGTGACCCCAGGGACTGTAGCCCACCAGGCTTCTTTGTCCATGGAATTCTCCAGGCAAGAATACTGGAGTGGGTAGCCATTCATTTCTCCATGGGATCTTCCTGTCGCAGACATCAAACTGGAGTCTCCTGCATTGCAGGCGGATTCTTTACCGTCGGAGCCATCAGGGAAGCCTCTTGAAAGCACCATAGTCAATGTCGCATGTCCACGAGAGCAGGACATTTTCGATTCATGCTTTACATCACAGACCAAAGATTTGCTACTCAGGATATAGTGGAACCAAATGTATGAAAAGAATTTTGGAGAAAAATCAACACCTCAAATATCATTCTCTTTTTATGTCATGTTAATTGAATCCACCCTAGAGTTGGACTTAGCAAAGGCATCAGACTGAAAACACGTCAGGTTCCCAGAGGCAAGATTTGATCTTAACATGACATCTGATCATCTCTTTGAAGCTTCAAAAGCATGCTTTGGCTTGACTGGCCTCTTTTAAACTGACTGAAATTTACTGTCAACAGTGGCACAGATGCAACTGAAGATAAACAGAATGGAAGCCCCTTGATGTTTTACCCTGCTCTGCAATATACATTTCATCTCAGCCCATATCTTTTTGATGACATGTAATTAACAAAAGCAATTCAATTAATATGTTCATGCATGAGCATACAAATTGAAAGGCTTTTTCAGAATCCTATCCTTTTCTCTAAAGATGTTTGTTTTTTTTGTTTTTTTTAAATCAGAATTGCATAGCTCTTGGCCAAAAGCCCCAGTAGTAATAGTAACTCCAGTACATGATGGAAAATAGCTGTAATTGTCTGTATTTGTAGAAGCTGTTTGCTTAAAGGAAGGAAGGGCTTTTAAAATATATATAACTAAGTAACTAAAATTTAAAACAAGGCCAGCATAACTGGGCCATAATCACCTTTCTGTTGAAGGCTTTCCCTCTAGGATGTAACCCACTCACAGATCTATAAACACTCTTCTGATCAAGCAACCTGTTAGCGATGTTCAGGTGCACCTTCTGATACCAGAGAATGGCCTCTTCAAGTTTTTTCAAACAGCAAGTTGTCTTATTTTATTGCCCTTATTTCATCTCAGCCCATATCTTTTTTTTAATTTAAATTTTTATTTTAACTTTATTTTACTTTACAATACTGTATTGGTTTTGCCATACATTGACATGAATCCACCATGGGTGTACATGCGTTCCCAAACATCTTTTTGATGACATGTAATTAACAAAAGCAGTTCAATTAATATGTTCATACATGAGCATACAAATTGAAAGGCTTTTTCAGAACCTTATTCTTTTCTCTAAAGATGTTTTTATTAATCAGAATTGATAAATGATTAATATCATTATCAATAATCAGAGGCATTGAAGAAACGGAGATTTTTAAGAAAAGAAATAGATATCTTCCTAAAAGTGGTATTTGAAGATTGTTAGTCTAGTACTTCTAAAGGCAGTTCCTCAGAGAAAAATGAGAGTGAAATCTAGGATGCCAGAAGAAGCATAGCTTATATAGATGGGAAAGCAGGGAGAAGAGAGGCCGACCCTGTATACAGAAAGTGGGAGGAAGGAAAAGCAAGCTCTGGGACAAGACACATGAGGAAGTCAAGGTCCGTAGGATTCCACGACATTGAGAGTTAAACAGAACCACGAACTCTATTTGACCCAAGACATCCATGAATGGTAAGTCATTGAAGTCATTGGGAAGAGGAGCTAGGAGACAAGGTATTGGGTTCACGGGTTCAGATTTAGCCCAGTTGCATCTGAAGAGCCAGCCACAAAATTCCCTCTTGGGGTCATTTCACTGACTGCCTAAGGAAACATCTACCTGTCCTGAGCCACGCTAACATCTAGAAAGCTTCAAGGCTGCTCTGAGGCCAGAACACAGATAATGAGGACTCTGGTGGAGACTCATTTCCTCTGCCTTCAGCAAAAGCAAATTGAAATGATAAACATCTTCTCTTGCCTTTAAAGCAGCCTGGTCTACTCAGAACTAGAGAGGCGTGCTACATGGTGAGTTTATTCTTTGACAAATGTCAGTTCAGTAATCTTAGGTGGAAAACTGTTTAAAACTATCAATTATGACTCATTTTGCAATCTGAATGTGATTCAGCTTCTTATTCCAAAAGTCAGGACTTCTTTTCAGGATTCCACACCACCTCTCCTTCCTGCCAACAACTGCTATATAGACTGTTTGAGATGCCAATATGCTAGTCTTTTTCTATTCTCTACAGTTCATTCCTTGAGCATCCTCCCTGCTATGTGTGAAGAACTCCTAGAAAGATTTTGCGGTGCCTTTTCTTTCTTTTTTTTTAACCAAAAAGTAGGGCTCTGAAAACTCAAAATAGCTTAGAACATTTTGTGGAATGGAAGGTGACGTTGTGCTGTTGAAACCAGGCAAGTGATCTTTCTTTTTTCCTTGAATTATTTTAATTGCCCCAAACCTTTGTATTAGCTATTCAAAATCTCTATTCAAAAATGGAAGGGGTCTATATTTTTAAAATATCTAATATGGCATTCAGAACTCTCTTTTTTTCCCTTTAAACTCTCTTTTTTTCCCTTTCCATTTAAAATATCTTAACATCCCTGCTCCCCATCACTAGCCTTTTGCTTTTTCTCACTTTCCCCTTAGTCCTCCATCTAAGCATCCCTCTTGACTTTGTAGTCTGGAGTAAACACTGTTCCCCACCAGTCCTAAGAGGATTCACTTTCACTGTATCCTGCCAGGCTTGCCTTTCTGATAAAAGTGCTTGCTTTTCAGTTCTGCCAGTGGCAGGGTGGGAAGAAAAAAATGTGACTCGGATAAACTTGGACAGTCCTCCTTAAGAGCCTTCTGGTTCATGAATCCCTGAGACTGAGTTTCTGCTGTGTGTGCCTGCATTTACTAGGCTTTTCTCTGTGTCTAGAGAAGGAGACCCATCTTGAAAGACCCAGATGAGGGCTCTTACTCTCAAGGATGAAGAGCATCCAAGAAGCAGATGTGTCCCTTAGCAAAGTATGTGTCCCTCTGCTTACACCTTAGAAGGTAGTTGTTCCCAGCAGCGTCTTGCAAAGAAAAGAGTCAAGATGAGAATTGCCACTTTCTTATAATTAAACGTGTCGTCACTCTGTCGTGTCTGACTCTTTGTGACCCCGTGGACTGTAGCCGGGGGTTTTCCAGGCAAGAGTACTGGAGTGGGTAGCCATTTCCTTCTCCAGGGGATCTTCCCAACCCAGGGATTGAACCCATCTCCTGCATTGCAGGCAGACACTTTATCCTCTATGCCGAAGGCCAAATACACATAACAATACTCAAGTGTTGCATGGCCAAACCCACTGTCCCTTTGATGAGTAGCAAATCTGCACTGTGTACACTTTACATAAAAATCATCCAAAGTCAGTGGCAGGCCTGGATGTACGTTATGGGATTTCCTGGTGGCTCAGATGGTAAAGAATCCGCCTGCAGTGAGGGAGACCTGGATTCGAACCCTGGCTTGGGAAGATCCCCTTGAGGAGGGCATGACAACCCCCTCCGGTATTCTTGCCTGGAGAATCCCCAGGGACAGAGGAGCCTGATGGGCTACTGTCCATGGGGTTGCAAAGAGTCAGACATGATTGGAGCTACTTAGCATGCAGCGCATAAAGATGTACATTATAGATTTTCCTATATGTGTGTTTTTTGTTCCTGTATTTTGCTTCTCCTAACATGAAAAATCCTATTTCCATAACAGGTCATATCAACATGACTGCATTACATGGCACCTAAATAGAAACTAAACAGCAATTAATTGGCTATCTTCCATTTATGTCTGATTTGATGCTATTTAAATCAGACCATTCATAAATTATGCTATAATTGCCTTTACTGAGTATATCTGTTTCTGTAACTCTTGCATTTTATGCTTGAGACAAACTTGGTAATCATTTTCATGTGGAAAAACCTCTGATCAGCGTTCAGAGCATTCTTCAGCCAGCTGACATCTGTGTGGTGTGGAGAAGTAAACAGCATGGCTTGATACTTCTAAATTGTCCTCTCTGCTCCTATACCATTCTTGTGATTGCATTGAAATACAATATAACTTCCAGGATACAAGTAATTGTGTGGCGCAGAAAAACAGAAAGCTACTTAAAACTGCCTACCTAGTTCATTTCTTGACGCATTGGGATACACTCTGGGCCAAGATAATGTATACAAAATCTCCAGATTACATAGATGCATTACATTAACTGCAAAGGAGAGAGCCCTCTTGTTCATGAAACATTTCCATTTTGTATTCAGAGAGATACTTGTACGTGTG
The DNA here is from genome assembly GCA_006410935.1 of Redunca redunca. Lineage (NCBI taxonomy): Eukaryota > Metazoa > Chordata > Mammalia > Artiodactyla > Bovidae > Redunca > Redunca redunca. The sequence goes on from SJYQ01006401.1 coordinate 160,287, forward strand.
ACATTTGTTGGAAGTGAAATGAAGTGAAGTAGCTCAAGAGTAAACACTGTCTGACTCTTTGCAACCCTGTGGACTGTAGCCCCACCAGGCTCCTCTGTTCATGGGATTCTCCAGGCAAGAATACTACAGTGGGTTGCCATTTCCTTCTCCAGGGGATCTTCCCGACCCAGGGATCAAGCCCGGGTCTCCTGCATTGCAGGCAGACACTTTAACCCCTGAGCCACCAAGGAAGACTGGTATAAATCAGTATATTTCATGTTTACCAGAGGCAAGCTTAGTTAGACCAGGTACATATTGCGAAAAGCATCCCATAGATAAGGACTCTGCTGCTATAAAAGTGCAGTTTATCTGGAGGTTAATATGTTTATAATGAAATATGACAGTGTCACCTTCTTTCTTGTCCGGGAGTATTCCCTCCCAATCTGCTCCATAGTCAAGAAAGAATTGCAGATCCACTGCCAACCATTTCCTTCCCAAACTTCCAAACCAACAATACCTTTGATCTGGTGCTATCGAGGTTCTTTCCTTCTTAACAATGGAAAATTGCTAGTTCCAAGGTCTTAACAGAACTCCATTATTTTCCAATACTTTTGCAGCAATCAGTTATAAGATTGCTACTTTGTGCTAGATGTCAACATTGTCATGAAAGAATGTTTCACATCCAACCAACATGGTTATTCCTACTTTGAAAACAGTTCTCCTTTTTGTCAAATGAAGCTAAATACAAAAAAAGACAGGCAGTCAGCCAGAAGAATCATCATTAAAAGGAAAATGTTATCTTAATATTTCATTCAACCTTCTGAAAAACTGAGACTAAACCACTGAGTGTTCTGTGCTGCTTTTTTTCCTCCACACAATCATTTTATTTCCAGTGTGTTTCTTTGTCTTTTCTTAGGAATTCAGTGTACTTTCTAAAGCATAAGAATTTCCCTGTGAGGTAATGAAAAAATATTATCCCAGAGTGGAAAATAAAAGATTACAGGGTTCTCAGAAAGTTCCCTATGGCACAGATTAAATCAACATAAAATTAAGTGTGTAAAGTGACACAGTATGAAAAGGCAAAATGATAGGATACTGAAAGAGGAACTCCCCAGGTCAGTCGGTGCCCAATATGCTACTGGAGATCAGTAAAAAATAACTCCAGAAAGAATGAAGGGATGGAGCCAAAGCAAAAACAATACCAAGCTGTGGATGTGACTGGTGATAGAAGCGAGGTCTGATGCTGTAAAGAGCAATATTGCATAGGAACCAGGAATCTCAGGTCCATGAATCAAGGCAAATTGGAAGTGGTCAAACAGGAGATGGCAAGACTGAACGTCAACATTCTAGGAATCAGCGAACTAAAATGGACTGGAATGGGTGAATTTAACTCAAATGACCATTATATCTACTACTGCGGGCAGGAATCCCTTAGAAAAGGGGAGTAGCCATCATGGTCAACAAAAGAGTCTGAAATGCAGTACTTGGATGCAATCTCAAAAAAGACAGAATGATCTCTGTTCGTTTCCAAGACAAAGCATTCAATATCACGGTAATCCAAGTCTATGCGCAACCAGTAACACTGAAGAAGCTGAAGTTGAACGGTTCTATGAAGACCTACAAGACCTTTTAGAACTAACACCCCCAAAAAATGTCCTTTTCATTATAGGGGACTGGAATGCAAAAGTAGGAAGTCAAGAAACACCTGGAGTAACAGGCAAATTTGGCCTTGGAGTACAGAATGAAGCGGGGCAAAGGCTAATAGAGTTTTGCCAAGAGAACGCGCTGGTCATAGCAAACACCCTCTTCCAACAACACAAGAGAAGACTCTACACATGGACATCACCAGATGGTCAGCACCAAAATCAGATTGATTATATTCTTTGCAGCCAAAGATGGAGAAGCTCTATACAGTCAGCAAAAATAAGACCAGAAGCTGACTGTGGCTCAGATCATGAACTCCTTATTGCCAAATTCAGACTCAAATTGAAGAAAGTAGGGAAAACCATTAGACCATTCAGGTATGACCTAAATTAAATCCCTTATGATTATACAGTGGAAGTGAGAAATAGATTTAAGGGCCTAGATCTGATAGGTAGAGTGCCTGATGAACTATGGACTGAGGTTTGTGACATTGTACAGGAGAACAGGGATCAAGACCATGCCCATGGAAAAGAAATGCAAAAGAGCAAAATGGTTGTCTGGGGAGGCCTTACAAATAGCTGTGAAAAGAAGAAAAGCGAAAAGCAAAGGAGAAAAGGAAAGATATAGGCATCTGAGTGCAGAGTTCCAAAGAATAGCAAGAAGAGATAAGAAAGCCTTCCTCAGCGATCAGTGCAAAGAAATGGAAGAAAACAACAGAATGGGAAAGACTAGAGATCTCTTCAAGGAAATTAGAAATACCAAGGGAACATTTCATGCAAAGATGGGCTTGATAAAGGACAGAAATGGTATGGACCTTAAAGAAGCAGAAGATATTCAGAAGAGGTGGAAAGAATACACAGAAGAACTCTACAAAAAAGATCTTCACGACCAAGATAATCACGATGGTATGATCACTCATCTAGAGCCAGACATCCTGGAATGTGAAGTCAAGTGGGCCTTAGAAAGCACCACTACAAACAAAGATAGCAGAGGTGATGGAATGCCAGTTGAGCTCTTTCAACTCTTGAAAGATGATGCTGTGAAAGTGCTGCACTCAATATGCCAGCAAATTTGGAAAACTCAGCAGTGGCCACAGGACTGGAAAAGGTCCATTTTCATGCCAATCCCACAGAAAGGCAATGCCAAAGAATGCTCAAACTACCACACAATTGCACTCATCTCACATGCTAGTAAAGTAATGCTCAAAATTTTCCAAGCCAGGCTTCAGCAGTACATGAACCATGAACTTCCAGATGTTCAAGCTGGTTTTAGAAAAGGCAGAGGAACTAGAGATCAAATTGCCAACATCTGCTGGATCATGGAAAAAGCAAGAGAGTTCCAGAAAAACATCTATTTTGCTTAGTTGACTATGCCAAAGCCTTTGACTGTGTCAATCACATTAAACTGTGGAAAATTCTGAGAGAGATGGGAATACGAGACCATCTGACCTGCCTCTTGAGAAACCTATATGCAGGTCAGGAAACAACAGTTAGAACTGGACATTTAATGACAGACTGATTCTAAATAGGAAAAGAAGTACGTCAAGGCTGTATATTGTCACCCTACTTATTTAACTTATATTCAGAGTACATGGGATAAGGCAATGGCACCCCACTCCAGTACTCTTGCCTGGAAAATCCCATGGACAGAGGAGCCTGGAAGGCTGCAGTCCATGGGGTCACTAAGAGTTCGACACGACTGAGTGGCTTCACTTTCACTTTTCACTTTCCTGAATTGGAGAAGGAAATGGCAACCCACTCCAGTGTTCTTGCCTGGAGAATCCCGGGGATGGGGAAGCCTGATGGGCTGCTGTCTCTGGGGTCGCACAGAGTCGGACACGACTGAAGTGACTTCACAGCAGCAGCAGAGTACATCATGAGAAATGCTGGGCTAGAAGAAGCACAAGCTGGAATCAAGATTGCCGGGAGAAATATCAATAACCTCAGATATGCAGATGACACCACCCTTGTGGCAGAAAGTGAAGAGGAACTAAAAAGCCTCTTGATGAAAGTGAAAGAGGAGAGTGAAAAAGTTGGCTTAAAACTCAACAGTCAGAAAACGAAGATCATGGCATCTGGTCTCATCACTTCATGAGAAATAGATGGGGAAACAGTGGAAACAGTGTCAGACTTTATTTTGGGGGGCTCCAAAATCACTGCAGATGGTGATTGCAGCCATGAAATTAAAAGCACTTACTCCTTGGAAGGAAAGTCATGACCAACCTAGATAGTATATTCAAAAGCAGAGACATTACTTTGCCAACAAAGGTCCATCTAGTCAAGGCTATGGTTTTTCCTGTGGTCATGTATGGATGTCAGAGTTGGACTGTGAAGAAAGCTAAGTGCCGCAGAATTGATGCTTTTGAACTGTGGTGTTGGAGAAGACTCTTGAGAGTCCCCTGGACTACAAGGAGATCCAACTAGTCCATTCTAAAGGAGATCAGTCCTAGAGTGTTCTTGGGAAGAACTGATGCTAAAGCTGAAGCTCTAGTACTTTGGCCACCTCATGATAAGAGTTGACTCATTGGAAAAGACTCTGGTGCTGGGAGAGATTGTGGGCAGTAGGAGAAGGGGACCATAGAGGATAAGATGGCTGAATGGCATCACCGATTTGATGGACGTGAGTTTGAGTGAATTCTGGGAGTTGGTGTTGGACAGGGAGGCCTGGTGTGCTGCCATTCATGGGGTTGCAAAGAGTCAGACACGACTGAGCGACTGAACCAAACTGAAAGTAATACAAAATCTTATGACTTCTAGTTCAGTGTATCTTGTAAAGGTAGGCTTTTAAGCTATTATAAAAATTTAAGCAAACAATTAAGCATTACTTGAGCCAGTGACTAAATATCCAAAAATTATAACTAAACATTTTTTAAATTAAAACTTAGAGTACTTCATGACATAAAGACTATCTGGCTACCTTAGCCATGGGTTTTTTTTCAGTGGAAGATAAAATGCCCTTTCTCATCCCTTCCCCAACCATTCACACTGCACCAGCCTTGATGGATTCTCTCCTGATCTTCAGCATCAACAAATGCATTTATGCTTTGAGCCTCTGTTTTTTGCTGGTGTTCTCTGCTGCGATGCTCTTCCTTCAGGTGGGTGTGTGGCTGGCACTTCATTTCTTTCAGATCTCTGCTCCATGTCACCCTCACAGAGGCCAGAAAATACTTCTCCAAACAGTACCCCTTACATGTTCATTTCTTTCTCTGGCTCTATCATCACAGTGGTCACAGTAGTTTCACAGAGCATATATAAATGTGGAATATTTATTTGATTGTGGTCGGTCCTCCCTTGGCAGAATGAGAACAAAACTCTCTGCTTTCTCATTATTTTTGTTTTGCCCACCCCCCGATTGCCTAGTAAATAAGCAACATCTTCTAAAAACAGTTGGTGTTCAACAAGCAGCCATTGAATGAATGAATGACGGAATGAAAACAACATGGATGGCTTATCCTTCTCTTGGAAATGATATCCCAAAGTTAGTATCAAATGTAGAGTCTATTTAATGCTTTTTGATTGATGAATATGATTTGCACCAATATAGAATCTAAATTAAAATGTTTAATTTTTTAAAAAGGAGAAAAATCTTTTAAAAGTAAAAGGAAAGTAAGCCATGATGAAATACCAAGGTGCACCAGGTAGAATGGCTAAAACCTGGAAACAAAAACTGACAATACAGAGCAACTTGACCTCGGATGATGGGAATGAAAATGGCAAATTCACTTTAGAAGAAAGTTCATCAGTTCCTTACTGAGTTACATCACTGCCTACTGATCTCATTCTCAAGCAAAACAAAAACTTAAATTCAGACAAAAACCTGTAAGTATATATTTATAGCAGTTGTATTCATATTTGGGCTTCCCTGGTAGCTTACCCCCAAATAGATACTACTCAAATATTCTTAATCTGGCAAATGGATATTTTTGAAAATATGCATATATCCAAAAAAGGGAATACTGCTGGCAATAAAAGAAAATTAATACAACTATGTAGATAAATCTTAAACACATTACGCTCAGTGGGGGGAAAAAAAAAACAGGTCACAAAAAGGCAACAAACCACATTATTCTACACATACAACATTTTAGAAAGGGCAAAATTTAGAAGTAGATATCAAATCGGAACTCCCGAGTTTGGGATTTCAGCGGCCTTTCGACTAAAAGGAGCAGACGTGAATTTTGGGGGTGATGAAGCTGAACAGCTGTTCTACATTTTGACTGAGATGGTGGTTACACAACTATGTTGTTTCTTCAAAACTCATAGAACTTTGCACAAAATGGTGCATTTTATAGGAATGTGTTATCTCTATGAATAAAACATTATCCACAGTAGAGATACCAGTGTTTATTGCAGAGCAAATATATAATAGTATTTAGTGGGGGCAGGAGAAGAAGGGGACGACCGAGGATGAGATGGCTGGATGGCATCACTGACTCGATGGACGTGAGTCTGAGTGAACTCCGGGAGATGGTGATGGACAGGGAGGCCTGGCGTGCTGCGATTCATGGGGTCACAAAGAGTCGGACACGACTGAGCGACTGAACTGAACTGAACTGAGTGAGTAGCTACCTTCATTTTTCCCTAACATCATTTTCATCGACTCTTTGTCATCTTTTTTTTTTTGGATTCACTGTGCAGCATGTGGGATCCTAGTCCCTGACCAGGGATCAAACCCTCACCCCCTACATTGGAAGGTGGAGTCTTAACCCCTGGACCGCCAGGGATGTCCCAACTCTTGGCATCTCACTATGCAAATCTAATTGACCTGTTCACTTTACAGTCTCTTTGTGTAAGGAAAATTTAATTGAGTTTCCTAGAAAAAAGGCTAGAACTGCAGTAGGGGTTTGGAGAGTCTTCTCTGAGGAATACTCAGGACTCTCCTAATGGGCTTGTCTGGCTTCCTTTTATCTTATTGCTCCTCTTTCTTTTTCTTTCCTATCTCCAGCACACATCCATGGAAAATGTATACCACATTTGGAAGGATGATTTTTCTTTAAACAGTGTTTCCAAATCTTTTCCACATTATGATACATATTTTTAAAATATTTGTTTGGAACTCCAGTAAGCAGATGGTCAAGGGTGCTTGCCTTAGAATGGTCAACCAGGCGCTGTCCAGCCTTCAGACAGCTGAGTGCATCTGCGTCTCAAAGTCCCAGCACTTCTCAGCTTTTCTGAGTCCACTTGTTTGGGGGTGGGAGGGAGAATAAATCTGCTGCTGAAGACGAATGAGCTCATTGCTCTGATGATGCTATTCAGTTAATGTGAAGCACAATTCCATCATTAATTGTGATACCTGTCGTTGCTGCTGTTGTTTAGTCACTTAGTCGTGTTCAACTCTCTTGCAACCCCGTGACTGTAGCCCACCAGGCTCCTCTGTCCATGGGATTTCCCAAGCAAGAATACTGGAGTGGGTTACCATGTCCTTCTCCAGGGGATCTTCTCAGCCCAGGGATCGAACCTGTGTCTCCTGCATTGGCAGGCAGGTTCTTTCCCACCTAAGAAGGTTCTGAGCTGGGATCTGGGAAGCCCCAATCATGATACATACATTAGGCAAATACAGTATTTTGGGGTGTGAAATTTTCTCTTTTAAGAGCATTGATGTTGCTTTACATCACGATACTTACAATTATCAGAAAAAAAAATTGACAGTATTTGATAGTGTAGAACTAGAAATGTGACTAAACTTAAATTGCTGTCTTCTCCAATTTAATTACTTTTATTAATTTTAAAGCATTGCTCAGTAATATTTAGAGCTGTGTTCAGGTTACCAAGAATCCATCCATGTTCAGGTGCATGGATTCCACATCAATATAAAACTCCTGCAACTTGGTTTTCTGTATAAAAACAGAAAATCACTGTACAGGAAAGCAGAATGATCTTTCCTCGTTGTTTAGGACACAACGAAATTTTAAGAGAAAATGTGTCATTATTATTTCAAACCTGTGAATGCACAGCATGTTTGTCATTAGCTCTTCATCTGAAATAATTGAACCTGCAGCTAAAAATAGCAGATAAATGAGCCATGGAAAGCCTGGTGAGTTTTTCTTTTTCCCTACCCCCATCAGAAAGTAACTCTCTGCAGGGAGATTATATTCATAAAGCTTTAAAATCATTATACTCTCAAACACATATTCTTTCAAGCATTCTTTTTTCTAATGATTTCTCTAAACCATTACACCAAAAGCTTTTCACAGGTCAAAATTGCTTAACATATGATGCTAAATGGTTTACTGACACCTGCATTTTTATTCTCTTTGCTTATTTGCTTCTTAATATATTTGGGAATTGGAAGAGCAGAAGGAATGAAAGGAGAAGAGAGGCAGAGAATTACTGTTGTTCCAGAGAAGGGCGCTTCAGATCACATGATTTCATTGTGTACAAAGGACAAACTGAGCCTGGGAGCTGGTGGGTAACCTGACCGCACAGACAGTAGGGCCAGAACTAGAACTCAAACCTTCTGACCACCCAGAACAGGTCCTTGAGGGAGAGATGAATAAATGCATAGACATATATTTGGTAGAACTGGAAGATGAGAAATTATGTAACTTTACTCCCTTGCAATGGAGCGATCTGTTATGGGGGCTTTGGGACCAGAGAGACTGGTTCACAGAGTGTGAAGAAAAAGTATAAATCCCTTTAAGTCTGGGCAAAGAGAATAATAATTTTTATAAGAGCTGATGTTTATTAATGCATTTGAACTGTGGTGTTGGAGAACACTCTTGAGAGTCCCTTGGACTGCAAGGAGATCCAACCAGTCCATCCTAGAGGAGATCAGTCCTGCATATTCATTGGAAGGACTAATGCTGAAGCTGAAACTCCCAAACTCTGGGACTTGGTGATGGACAGGAAGGCCTGGCATGCTGCAGTCGATGGGGTCACAAAGAGTCGGACACAACTGAGAGACTGAACTGAACTGATGTTTATTGAACACTTGCTATATGCCAAGAACTATTTTAAGCACATGTCACATATTAGCCCTCAAATTCTACTTCATAAGTCTAGGTGTTTAATTCAGATAATAACTAAATAGAACCTTAGCCCAGAGAGTTCTCAATTAAATGTAGTATTTCTTGGTCAATAATTAAAGAAATAAAGTATTAAATAATGAATAACCTCTAAATATCTCTAAATAAATAGTGAAATCTAATTGTTGATAAAATCAAGTAAGCTATTTTTTAAATTATGATGAATAAAATTCACATTTTAAAGTGACACAGGGAATGATTATTCTCACAAGAGACATTCTCTTCAAAGTATTTGTTCTCAAGCAATTGAAAGATGTAGGTTGCATTTTCAGTTCAGTTCAGTTCAGTTGCTCAGTCGTGCCCGACTCTTTGCGACCCTATGAATTGCAGCATGCCAGGCCTCCCTGTCCATCACCAACTCCCGGAGTTCACTCAGACTCACATCCATCAAGTCAGTGATGCCATCCAGCCATCTCATCCTCGGTCGTCCCCTTCTCCTACTGCCCACAATCCCTCCCAGCATCAGAGTCTTTTCCAGTGAGTCAGCTCTTCGCATGAGGTGGCCAAAGTACTGGCATCAGCTTTANCCTTGGTATCTCTAATTTTCTTGAAGAGATCTCTAGTCTTTTTTTAGTTATTTTTTAAATGCTTGATATATTTTATTTTTCGGAGTAGTTTCAGGGTCACAGCAATATGTGAAACTGAACTTACACTTTTTAGGTCAGAAGATTTGCTAAAGAAAATTTGTCTTCACACATCTGAAATGTTTCCAATGTACTAATTTCAAACAAAGACATCCAATTTTCTATTTTCCTGTATGAAAGTGAAAGTGAAGTCGCTCAGTCTTGTCTCACTCTTTGCGACCCCATGAACTGTAGCCCACCAGGCTCCTTTGTCCATGGGATTCTCTAGGCAAGAATACTGGAATGGGTTGCCATTTCCTTCTCCAGGGGATCTTCCCAACCCAGGGATCAAACCCAGGTCTCCCACATTGCAGGCAGACGCTTTAACCTCTGAGCCACGAGGGAAGCGCTATTTTCCTTTGTAGTTCATATCAAACAGTAACAATGGGAACCATGTATTGAGAGGATGATGTACCATCTTGCACACTGCCGTGTTTGACACACGTCATCTCACTGAATACCCTAGTGATCCCACCTCCAAGTGGGTATTTACTGTCTCCATTAACAGGGGCAGAAACTGAGACAGAATTTAAATCGGCCATCCAAGGTCTTCTTGCTACTAATGACCAGGATAAGATTTCAACACAGATCACAAATGTCCGTTTTCTTAAATTCTATTCTATGCTGGAAGTAAAAGCGAATGGCAGTGGAAGAAGTGGACTGAGAATCTTTTTCTACTTCAAATAAAGTTAATCTAGATCAGTGATTCTCAATGTTTCTGAAATCAAAACTCCTTTGCACTACAAAAATGTTGGGGACCTTGTGAAAATTTTGATTATATGGGTTGTTCTTATTGATGTGTTCCATATTATAAATTAAACCTAAGAAAAGCTCTGCATATAAGCAACGTCATATCATATTTGTCTTTGACTCACTTGCGGAATCTAAGAAAAATGATACAAATAAACTTATTTGCAAAACAGAAACAGACTCACAGACATCAAGAACAAATTTATGATTACCAAAGAGGAAAGGTTGGAGGAGGGATAAATTGGGGATTTTGGATTAACATATGAACCCTATTATATAAAATAGGTAACCAACAAGGACCTACTATATAGCACAGGGAACTCTGCTCAATACTCTGTTATAACCTAAATGAGAAAAGAATTTGAAGAAGAATAGATACGTATATATGCATAACTGAATCACTTTGCTGTATACCTGAAACTAACGCATTGTTAATAAACTATACTTCAATATAAAATAAAAATTTTAAATTAAAAAAATTAAAAATAACTTTTTCCATTCGCTAAGTTGTATTTTCAGGATATTTTGATGAAGTCTGATGCCACATAGAAACAAAAATACCAAAACTTGTGCATGTGTGCTAAGTCTCTTCAGTCATAACTGACTCTGCGGTCTGTGGACTGTGGCCCTCCAGGTTCCTCTGTCCATGGGATTCTTTAGGCAAGAATGGGAGTGGGTTGCCATTTCCTTCTCCAGGGGATCTTCCCAAACCAGGGATCAAACCCGTGTCTCTAGTGTCTTCTGCATTGGCAGGCGGGTTCTTCACCACTAGTGCAACTTGGGAAGCCCCAACAAAATCTTAAAGCAGCTAAATAAATGTGTAATTCATAAGAAAAAGCTAAGAGAATTCTGAACACGTATTTCTTTAATCTTGAAATAGCAATTAGAATTTAAATAGCCATAATTTATTACTTAAAAATAATTTTAAAATAAAAATAAACATACTGCATGTTAACATACATATTTTTATGGCCAGTACCTATGTTTTCCAAAACAAAACAGTTTAGTGAGAAGAGTAACTTTATTTTACATTTTTAGCAAATCTCCTTAATATCTAACTTAAAAGAGCTCAGCTAGATGCTTCTATTTGCTTCTGCATTTAGCCTATTACATTATCATACCTCGTGTGGACCTTGGAGAACTCCACTGAGTACTCAGGAGACAATTCAATTAGAAAGAGAAAATAAAGACAATATTACTATAAAAATAATTTGACCACTGAACTCTCTGAAAGACCCCAGGGACCTCTATGGTTCCCAACTCACACTTTAAGTACCACAATTTTTAGATAAACTCTAAGAGACCTGAGAGGTTTCATCTCCAACTCTCATCTACAGTGATAACTGAAGTCCATCCACACTGTCTCTTGGTATTGTTCTGGAAAACAATGATGCAAATTTATTATCCCCAAAATAATAAACCTTGAGGGGGAAAAATATTAAAATAATGTCATGTGGCTAACACAAAAATGTTATAGAAAAATGTGTCAGAATTATATTTGGTTAACTCAGTATGCAGAGACAAAAATTAAAGTATTTTTATAGAACAAAGGAAGACAATCCTTCAGTGTGCAAATGAAATATAATTGAAGTGTCATTCTATTCTTGTGGCACTAACCAAACTGATTAAATCTATTCTATTATTTAAGTGAAGGTAGTTGGCAGACATGTGCCCTAATAGAGTAGAGAGTACCAGGAGAGCATTGGAAATCTTATATGAGAAAAATCTTATACAATATTTGAATTGCGTTAAAATAGCAGAAGCTGAATCATTTGGTTGTTTATGAGACTACATCTTGAAAATGTTTCAGTTCAGAAATAAGATTTTTCTTTGTTTCTTTAAAATCAAACCCCAGAAACAAGACATTTGTAAACCATATTTGGTGTTGTTAATTTGTGTATTGAAATTCACTTTGCATTACCATACTGTTTCTACAAGGGAAAGGGTTATTGTAATGCATTTATTTATTCCTAATAATTTTTAAACTTAGTGTAGTACCCTACACTAAGAACTGTGCCTTATTTCATAGATAGGTTAGCACAGCTGGAAATCTAAAGACTAATAATTTCATTATTGCACCAAATGGAGAAACACTACATTTTAATCAAAAGTATTCATAGAATGTAAAAGAGCTCCAACACTTAAATGAAGTGTGATCCTCATTGCCAATTGAACCATGCCCCAGTCATTTGACTGCAAGTTATGCAAAAGTCACAGGTACACTGAAGCTTCCAGATGTTGAATTAGATGAGAGAAGAAACAACAATATTCACGTCAGTGTGTTCCTTTAAAGTGGATTCTTGGTTGACTGTTTTTCACATTTTAGAGGTGCTATTATCCTGGAAGTATTTTTTTTCCCCTAATATCCAGATGCTCTGAGGCCAGCAAAACGCTTCTAGATTCTTTAGAAAAGAGCTCTTTGTTTAAATAGAAAGTCTTGCCAGTAGCTCTGAGAAGGTTTTCTTGGTTCCCTTAGGTTCTCCGCAGTAATAGCCTGCTGGAGTCTACAGACTACTGGCTGCAGAATCAGAGAACACCCTGCCAGATTGGTTTTGTGGAAGACAAGTCTGAAAACTGCGCTTCTGTAAGTAAACACAGCTCCTGGGCTGAGGGCTGAAAAAGTGGAGAGTCGCCAACCTGTGCTTGTGAGGACGCAATCATTAAATACAGCATTGGGAAAGTAACCTTTTGAAAATACGTAATTGGTTTATACAGAGAGTGACAGGCCAAAACTCATGATTCTTCTGCTTTTCTCATTTCAACAGGCAAATTATTCTTACCGATTCTCTATCCATATTGTTTTTATTTTTAAAATTGACAAAAAGATTCAGAAATAGAATTGCATGATGAGAAACAAAAGCCTGGTCAAGAGCTCTCTTAGATTCTTTTCAATGTATTTTATCACTTCTAATAGGTATTTTCCAACGTGAAAACTGTAAAAATGTTCTACCACTTTTATATGTTATCGTCATTATTTGAAAACCTTCTCAACATAAGAAATTACAAGCGTGAGTTTTAATATTCTGTACTGTATCTGAGCTTTACATATAAAAAGCCTCCTTTTCAAGGGAAGAGATGTTCTTATAGATAAATGTTTCTTGTGGCTTAGACTGTAAAGGCGTATTGTTGATATGAGAAATCAACACTGTGATCTCTCCTTTCTTTATGAAGTAGTCTGCTTCCTGTACGTTCTACAAAGCTATATGTTTCATTTTAACTGAAATTACCTAGCTCTTATGGGGTCATAATTACAGAAATTGGGGGAGAATATTTCCAAAGAGGAGAGAAATGTAATTCTCATGACTAAGTTGAGAGCATCAGCTCAGAGCTATTCCTAGAGGTAAGTTGCATGCCAGCATTTCTGTTAAAAGAAAAAAAAAGTTGGAGGAAGCTGAAAATGGGATGGAGAAGCTTTTTATATATAATGAGCAGAACCAGAACTGGCAGACAGAGAATGTAAAACATTTCACACTGCAGAGTCTCATAGCCCAAGGAAAACAGAGTCCATTCAACACACTTAATTCAATCTCTTTGTTTAGGCAAAATGATTTGATTGTGCTATTTGGGGGACTTTTTAATCCCTTGTCCAGAAAACCAGTTGATGGCTAAAAATCTTTGGTGAAAACAAAAAGGATTATGTGGTGAGTTATTTAACAGGGATACCTTCTTTGGAAATTCAGTTCTAAGATGAGGTAGAAAATTCAGGCATTTGCTGATACTAATCTCTAATTATTCAGCTGTGAATTGCAAAAGGGAGGGAAATGGGAGAGGAAAAGCTATCAGCATCTGCACCTCAGTCAAAGGCTTCATCCAGGCAGCTCCTATATAAAGGAGTCTGTCATTTGCAGCAGGCACAAAAGTTGAGGCACAACAATTGCATAATTAAGGGCAAGGAGCTCTTTTCTAAACTTTATATTTTGAGAATCTGTATTGAAGATCTACAATTAGAAATGATAAATTTATAGCCAAAGTTTAGATTACCATTGGATCTTCGATTTCCCTAAGCATAAGAAAGTTCTACTCACAACCCCCTCCCCAATCTCAAGGAACTCACATTTGGACGTAAAACTGTATGACTGTCTTTCTTAATTCCTTGTCCCTTTACAGTTTCAGATGATGTCAGTGAGTTTGAGCTAGCTGATTCATACTGTCTTTCTATTCTTCCCCAAAGGGGAAAAATCTAAACACAAATAAAAGGCATACTGGAAGGTTTATTTTTCTCCAGGAGTTTATAATAAATGAAACTGACTCAAATGTTAAAAATTGTCCATGACTCTAAACTTTAAAGAAATTTCAGAATCCCTATGAAAAATAAACTCTAATCTCCTAAAAAGTACTTTGCAGTTTACTTTTTCTTAGTTTACAAGTCCTTTCTCTCTCAGTTGACATAGAAACAGAGTCTAGACCTGGACATTGCTGAAGTGACACTATCATCTAGAGGGAAACAGAGCTGATCTACAGCAGTGGTTGGCCTTCCCCTGGTGGCCCAGTGGTACAGAATCCACCTGCCAATGCAGGAGACGCAAGAGATTCGGGTTCAGTCCCGGGTCAGGAGGGAAGATCCCCAGGAGACGAAAACAGCAACCCACCCCAGTATTCTTGCCTGAAAAATCCCCTGGAGAAAGGAGCCAGGTGGGCTGTAGTCCATGGTGTCTCCAAAGACTCAGACGTGGTTTAGTGACCAAACAACAGCAACAACACAGCACTGGTTGACAGGACAAGAATTTCTTGCCCAAAACAGCTACACACAACGAAGAAGTAGCCACATGGTCAGGGGAAAAGTACACAATTCCTCTTCCAAACAAATTCTCCTCAGTAGGATAAACATGAAAGTGCAATTTAAGGAAACCATAGCACTGTGTTTTTAAATAATATCTTCATTAAAGTCTAGTTTAAGAAATTATTCTAAAGAGATCATCCTGAATCTACATCTATTAATAAATAACCACAACTGAATTCTGAGGACCCTCTAGCAAAGTTGCCGCATATTTTATTACTTTGTCCTCTGTTCTAACACTGGGGGATCCTCCACTGTGTTAATTGTTGCTTCTTTAACTCATCTGTTCCAGATCCAACTTTGTATACAGCTGTTTCATATCCAGTTTTGATTGGTTTGTTATCCATCATGCTAAACTCTAAGTATCTGGATTTGCAGTTTCTCAGAACTAAGTGCCTCAGAGTACCAATATTTTCTGAAGACAAGATGTTCATTTAAAATTTTTACTGAAGGACAGTCTCAGGCATGGAAACCCTTCAGGGTGTTATGGGCATGGGTCAGTACAGCTGTTTGTTCTCAAGCATCAAACGAGCTTCACAAATCAGATTTGACCATTATGTCAGTAAAGAACTGCTTTCACTTCACAGCTAAAATGATGTGTCTTAGTGAGCTGTCTGAAACTATGAGAAATACGGTAAGTGCTCTATCATGATCTATATGGGGAAAGAATCTTAAAAAGAGTGGATACATGTATATGTATAACTGATTCACATTGCCTTACAGCAAAAACTAACACAACATTTTAAGTCAACTATGTTCCAATTAAAAATCAAAAATATAATAAAATTTAAAAAGAAATGCAATAGGCAAGCCAAAGTTGAGAGAGATCTGACTCAGAAGCCCCCTGAAAGTCACTCATAATATTTTTTCCAAAAGAGATTAAATATGAAAACTGTGGTTTTGCTTTTATAAATAGAGGTGGCTTCCCAGATGGCTCAGTGGGTTCAGAATCTGGCTGTAATGCAGGAGACACAGGAGATGTAGATTCGATCCCTCATCAGGAAGATCCTCTGGAGGACAGAATGGCAACCCATGCCAGTATTCTTTCCTGGAGAATCCCATGGACAGAGGAAGAGGAGCCTGGTGGGCTACAGTCCACAGGATCACAGAGTCCGACATGACTGAACAACTGAGCACAGAGCACAATCAAACTACATTATGTTTTTCTATTTCTGATTTGCCGTTCTGAGGGATAAAAGCATATATCGGCCTTGGAGATTGTTTTTACTCTAATTATTTAAAAGAGGAATGTAGAATAATAACACTGGAACCCAATATCTAAATCCAGAAGCTGAGGCATTATCTTAGTAGAAGTCCTTAACTCTAGCGGTCCTTAACTTGAGTGAACGTTTTAGGACACCTGACATTTTTAAATTAAAAACTAATTTAGTTACTTTTTAACCCCCTATTTCTTTTTCAGTTCCGTTCAGTCGCTCAGTTGTGTTTGACTCTTTTCAACCTGGAGGACCGCAGCATGCCAGGCTTCCACATCCATCACCAACTCCCAGAGCTTGCTCAAACTCATGTCCATTGAGTCAGCGATGCCATCCAACCATCTCATCCTCTGTCATCCCCTTCTCCTCCTGCCTTCAATCTTTCCCAGCATCAGGGTCTTTTCCAATGAGTCAGTTCCTCACATCAGGTAGCCAGTGCATCAGTTCTTCCAATGAATATTCAGGACTGATTTCTTTTAGGATTGAATGGTTTAATCTCCTTGCTGTCCAAGGGACTCTCAAGAGTCTTCTCCAACACCACAGTTCAAAAGCATCAATTTTTCAGCACTCAGCATTCTTTATAGTTCAACTCTCATATCCATACATGACTACTGGAAAAAACGTAGCTTTGACTACATGAACCTTTGTTGGCAAAGTAATGTCTTTCTGCTTTTTAATATGCTGTCTAGGTTGGTCATAGCTTTTCTCCCAAGGAGCAACCATCTTTTAATTTCATGACTTCAGTCATGAAAATCATCTGCAGTGATTTTAGAGGCCAAGAAAATAAACTCTGTCACTGTTTCCATTGTTTCCCTATCAATTTACCATGAAGTGATGGAACCAGATGCCATGATCTTCATTGTCTGAATGTTGAGATTTAAGTCAGCTTTTTCACTCTCGTCTTTCACTTGCACAAGAGGCTCTTCAATTCCTCTTCGCTTTCTGCCATAAGGGTGGTGTCATCTGTAAATCTGAGATTATTGATATTTCTCCAAGCAATCTTGATTCCAGCCTGAGTATCATCCAGCCTGGCATTTCTCATGATAGACTCTGCATATAAGTTAAGTAAGCAGGGTGACAATATACAGCCTTGGCATACTCCTTTCCCCATTTGGAACCAGTCTCTTGTTCCATGTCCAGTTCTAACTGTTGCTTCTTGACCTGCATGCAGGTTTCTCAGAAGGCAGGTCAGATGGTCTTGTATTCCCATCTCTTTAAGAATTTTCTACAGTTTGTTGTAATCCACACAGAGGCTTTGGCGTAGTCAATAAAGCAGAAGTAGATGTTTTTCTGGAACTCTCCTGCTTTTTCTATGATCCAACGGATGGCAATTTTTTCTCTGGACCTCTGCCTTTTCTAAATCCAGCTTGACCATCTGGAAGTTATCAGTTCACGTACTGTTGAAGGCTAGCTTAGAGATTTTTAGCATGCTTTGCTAGCTCACATACTTTGGTAGTGTGTAAGATGAGTGCAATTGTGTGGTAGTTTGAATATTCCTTGGCATTGCCTTTCTTTGGGATTGGAATGAAAAATTGACATTTTTTCTGTCCTGTGGCTACTGCTGAGCTTTCCAACTTTGCTGGCATATTGAGTGCAGCACTTTAACAGATAGCATCATCTTTTAAGACTTGAAATAGCTCAGCAGAATTCCATCAGCTACACTAGCTTTGTTCATAGTTACCCTTCCTCTGGCCCCCTTGACTTCAAACTTGAGAATGTCTGGCTCTAGGTGAGTGATCACACCATCATGGTTATATGGGTCATTAAGTTCTTTTTTGTATAGTTTTTCTGTGAATTCTTGCCACCTTTTCTTAATACCTTCTGCTTCTGTTAAGTCCATACCATTTCAGTCCTTTATTGTGCCCATCTTTACATGAAATGTTCCTTTTGTATCTCTAATTTTCTCGAAAAGTTCTCTAGTCTTTCCCATTCTGTTGTTTTCCTATGTTTCTTTGTATTGATCACTGAGGAAGGCTTTCTTATCTCTCCTTGCTATTCTTTGGAACTCTGCATTCCCATGGGTATATCTTTCCTTTTCTCATTTGCCTTTAGCTTCTCTTCTGAGCTACTTGTGGGGCCTCCTCAGACAACCATTTTGTCTGTTTGCATTTCTTTTTCATGGGAATGGTCTTGCTCCCTGTCTCCTGTACAGTGTCATAAACCTCCGTCCATAGTTCTTCAGGCACTCCTCTATCAGATCTAATCCCTTGAATCTATTTGTCTCTTCCACTGTATAATCGTAAGGGATTTGGTTTAGGTCATACCTGAATGGTCTAGTGGTTTTCCCTACTTTCTTCAATTACAGTCTGAATTTGGCAGTAAGGAGTTCATGATCTGGTCCACAGTCAGCTCCCGGTCTTGCTTTTGCTGACTGTATAGAGCTTCTCCATCTTTGGCTGCAAAGAATATAATCAATCTGATTTTGGTATTGACCATTTGGTGATGTCCATGTGTAGAGTCATCTCTTGTGTTGTTGGAAGATGGTGTTTGCTATGACCAGTGCATTCTCTTGGCAAAACTCTGTTAGCCTTTGTCCTGCTTCATTTTGTACTCCAAGGCCAAACTTGCCTGTTATTCCAGGTATCTCTTGACTTCCTACTTTTGCATTCCAGTCCCCTATGATGAAAAGGACACCGTTTTGGGGTGTTAGTTCTCGAAGTTCACCGTCTGAGCCACCAGGGAATCAGGGCCTCATAGAACCATTCAGCTTCAGCTTCTTCAGCATTAGTGGTTGGGACATAGACTTGGATTGCTGTGATATTGAATGGTTTGCCTTGGAAACCAACAGAGATCGTTCTGTCATTTTTAGACTGCACACATGTACTACATTTTGAACTCTTCTGTTGACTATGATGGCTACTCCATTTCTTCTAAGGGATTCTTGCCCACAGTAGTAGATACAATGGTCATCTGAGTTAAATTCACCCATTCCAGTCCATTTTAGTTTGCTGGTTGCTAAAATGCTGATGTTCATTCATGCCATCTCCTGTTTGACCACTTCCAATACCTTGATTCATGGACCTAACATTCAGATTCCTAGGCAATGTTACTCTTTACAGCATCAGACCTTGCTTCTATCACCAGTCACATCCACAGTTGGGCATTCTTTTCACTTTGGTTCTGCCTCTTCATTCTTTCTGGAGTTGTTTCTCCACTGATCTCCAGTAGCATATTGGGCATTTACCAAGCTGGGGAGTTCATCTTTCCGGGTCCTATCTTTTTTGCCTTTTCATACTGTTCATGGGGTTCTCAAGGCAAGAATACTGAAGTGGTTTGCCATTCCCTTCTCCAGTGAACCACGTTTCATCAGAACTCTCCACCATGACCCATCTGTCTTGGGTGGCCCTACATGGCATGGCTCATAGGTTCCTTGAGTTAGACAAGGCTGTGGTCGATGTGATCAGTTTGCTTAGTTTTCTGTGATTGTGGTTTTCATTCTGTCTGCCCCTTGATGAATAAGGATAAGAGACTTATCATTTTGCTCTCTACTAGAACTTAATTTCTAATTTTTCCAGAACTATCTTTTGGTTTAATGCTTCATTAAAATTGCCTTGAAAGTCACATTATTTCTATTCATAGTTACAGTCAGCTCTTTCCTTACTGATCATTTTAAGACTTTTGGCTATCACCCTGCAAATAAATTATACCCTCTAGCATGCATTTTAACTGATGAATCTTGGCATTTGAAAATGTTTTGCATTTGCCTTAAATTTGTAAATAAATTAATAAGATTTTTGAGTAGTCTTTAAAATTTCAGACATGATTGTGGAACTAGGAAGATATTTGGCAGCTGTTCAGTGGGTCTCTGATGTGAATGAAACCCAGGGGCAACAATGACAGAATGGTATCTTGAATGACTGCTTTTTATTGTATATTATTTCTCCAAATATGTCTGTATCTAGTCTTTTCTGAAACTTAGCAGAAAAGTTAAGGAAGAGACAAATAGCCCACTTGATAAGTTGGTCTATGGAAAAATCTAGGTTTACATGATTAAGGAAATATAAAATGTGAAGAGATATTTACATGATCTGGTACAGATATTTACCAAGTTTTCAAGGAACTATTAATGCGTTTTTCCCCCCTAAAAGAATAAGCTTTGGAACTTCCTTTTTAATTCTTTAACTTTAGGCTTACAGAAAACTTGAATGAAGAGTGCAAAGAATTCACAGATTCCTGAAATGCAAAAATGTTACTGTAGTTATTTCACCCTCTCCTTTGTGCATGTATATGCATCTGTGTGTAAATATACATAGGTGCGTTTTTTCCTAAAACTTTTGAGAATGACATGATGCCCCTTAATCCCTGCATACTTCAGTGTGAAATGTAAATATTTGAAATTCAAGTTGAACCCAGAGTTGCAGAAACCCTTGTTTAGGCGAGGAACTCAGTACACACTGCACAATGCTGCTGCTGCTAAGTTGCTTCAGTCGTGTCTGACTCTGTGCGACCCCATAGATGGCAGCCCCCCAGGTTCCCCCGTCCCTGGGATTCTCCAGGCAAGAACACTGGAGTGGGTTGCCATTTCCTTCTCCAATGCATGAAGAAAGTGAAAGTGAAGTCGCTCAGTTGGGTCAGACTCTTAGCAACTCCATGGACTGCAGACTACCAGGCTCCTCCATCCATGGGATTTTCCAGGCAAGAGTACTGGAGTGGGTTGCCATTGCCTTCTTTGGGTATTCCTTAAATATTTATTCAGCAGTTTTCAAGGAGAAGCTACATTCTGCCTGCAAAAAGTGAAAAATCAAAGGATGATGATGGAAATCAGACAGACCGAGCAAAACAAAAGCTCTAGATAAAACAGACAAAGCAAAGCAGCATGAGGGCAGTGGAGCTGGACCATGCGACCTCACTCACCTGGGCGGTAGCTTCAGAGACCTCTTAAAAATCCAAGCATCCTGGAGAAAACTTTTGTCTCTCAGTCAAATGAAAGTTTCACTGAACCTTCCCAAGCTTTTAGAAGCTAGTGAATTAGAAAGGCACTTTATTGTGCCAGAGGGATGGTAGGAGAAAGAGTTTCCCACAAATCAACTAGGTGGCTCTACATCTATGAAGGTCATCTGCAAGAAACCAAAACCTAGAAGAGTGATCAACCAAACTGAGAAGAAGATTTTGATAAATAATTTGAGGGCTGTCTAAACTGTGCGGCCAGTCAGTACTGTAGTAGTTTGGAGGTCAGATGGTAAAGAATCTGCCTGTGACGCAGGAGACCTGGATCCGATCCTCATGTCAGAAGATCCCCTGGAGAAGGAAATGGCAACCCACTCCAGTATTCTTGCCTGGAGAAACCCATGAACAGGGGGTTGCAAGGAGTTGGACACGACTGAGCTACTAACACTTTCACACTTTGACTTTCAATTTGGGAGCAAGTCTTAGGCTCAGTCTATACCTTTATCAGTCAGTGTCTTAGATCCTGAAACTGTTCAGGAGGACTTTTTTATAAGTTTACTTTGATTGACAATTGAGTCCAAATTCTATGTCCTACAGCTCAGTCATGTCTGACTGTGACTCCATGGACTGCAGCCCACCAGGCTTCTCCTAAGTTGTAAGTAAAATGATAAAAAAAAAAAAGTAATAAATAAATAAATAAAAATGATAATATCATTTTTATCATAAAAGTGATTAAAAAATAAAATCATAATAAAAATTAAGATCATTGACTTTGTTTACTGTCCCAGAAATTACAATGTATGTGCTCAGATTTTCAATCATGTCTGACTCTTTGCAGCTTCATGGACTGTAGCCCACCAGGCTCCTCTGTCCTCTTTCCTAGGAAAGAATACTGGAATTGTTGTTGTTGTTCAGTCACTCAGTCATGTCTGACTCTTTACAGCCTCAAGGACTGCAGCACCCCAGACTTCCCTGTCCTTCGCCATCTCCCGAATCTTGCTCAAACTCATGTCTATTGAGTCATGAGTGATGCCATCCAACCGTATCATCCTGTGTTGTCATCTTCTCCTCCTGTCTTCAATCTCTCCCAGCTTCAGGGTCTTTTCTAATGTGTTAACTCTTCACATCATACGGCCAAAGTATTGGAGCTTCTGCTTTACCATCAATCCTTCCAATGAATATTCAGAATTAATTTCCTTTAGGATTGACTGGTTTGTTCTCCCTGCAGTCCAAGGGACTCTAAAGTGTCTTCTCCAACACCACAGTTGAAAAGCATCAATTCTTCAGCATTCAGCCTTCTTTATGGTCCAACTCTCACATCCATACATGACTACTGGAAAACCCCTAGCTTTGACTATATAGACTTTTGTTAGAAAAGTAGATTGCCATTTTATCTAAGCATTAAATAAGTGGAATCAGACTTGTAATAATTCATAAGAGAAACCAAGGCTTCCAGTGTAATTATTTATTTTAAATATGCTTTGAAACTGTGTGTATTATGTATTAAACAAAACACTTTAATGAACTGAATGAAAAAAGAAGTCAAGGATAACTGCTATGCTTTTGACATAAGCTCTTAGGTGGATTTAAGTATCCATAATGGGGGAGACTAAAGGGTTAGGAGAAGTAGTTGGAGGTAGGAGGGAGATGATTCTGAGTGTCTTTTAATTATCCAGGTAAAAATGTCATAACTTGGTAGGTGGATGTACAAATAGGAATTATTGGCAAGATTAAGGAGAGAGAGAAGGGATTTGAGGGCATAAAGTAGAGATCAGTCACACCCGGGAGAATGCGTAGAAGAAGGGAGCTTGTAACTGTGAGCTGGAGTATTCTGATAAGTGCTCATACAAGGATCTCCATCTCCCAAGTTCCCCCCAAAAGCAAGAGATTATTTTTTAAGCATGTAAGTCTGAATTTCAAATACACAATGAAGTGTTTTATGTATCCTGGTATTTTTGTCACTAAAAATACAGACAGATGAATAGATCTGAATGTACTTTTAAACTTGGGTGTTCAAACCGTTCTTAGTTTTTTTAAAAAATTCATTTTGACAGAAGAATCTCATTATTAAAATAGCTCAGAATAGCTTTGAATTTCATAGTTCAAACAATTCCTGCAATTACAGCAATTTTCCTTTGAGCAGAAAGCCAATCAGTCAACAAAAACCAAGAGCAGTAAACACTGTTTCTCATTAAAATACCTTTAAGCTTCAAGGATATTTATTACATAGTTTAGGTATCTCTTTAGCAGAATTATTTGTTTTGGTAACTTGTCTTTCTTGATTAGTTATTCCAAAATCCCAGGAAAACTAGTCAGAAGTAACAGCATTAATTTTTTTTCATAACTTAGAGTCTAAAGGTTAAAAGCAAATAAATAATAAGAAGAAACAAAGTGTGCCCGGCTAGTGACCACCATAGGATGTCTGTTTGCAGTTCCAAGCCTCTGAGCTATTATTTCTCTTTTATAATAATGATACAAGCTCACCCCTAGACCTTTATTAGAGATGAGAAAGTGCTTCAAGCAGAACTGCTGCCCTTCTACCCTTTATATTACACTCTTTTTAAGACCAGAGACAGCCTTCACTATATATTCCAAACAGTGCCTGGCAGGTCAGCTGGCTCATAGCTTCTATGGTGTCAGTGGAATTTAATTGGATTATCTGGAGGCAGTCAGTGTACTTGCCAGAATCATCTGAATTAGCTGAAAATAGTGAAGGAAAGTTTGTCCATTGCTAAGTTATGCCTTGTGGGCTTCCCAGGTGGCTCAGGACTAAAGAGTCTGCCCGCAGTGCAAGAGCTGCACGTTTGATCCCTGGGTCAGGAAGATCCCCTGGAGAAGGAAATGGCAACCCACTCCGGTATTCTTGCCTGGGAAATCTCGTGGACAGAGGAGCTTGTTGGGCTATAGTCCATGGGGTCGCAGAGTCAGACACAGGTTGGCAGCTAAAGAACAGTGACAGTTATGCGTCAGGTTTGATTTAATAGGACCGTTAAAGAGACAGCCTAAGTCAGCAGACACAACTGATTGACTGCTTGACTAACACTTTCACGGGTCAGCAGTATCTAAAGTGGTTTTGCTAGGTACCCAGGGATGAATTCTTCCAGAAGAGAGTCTTCCAATCTTCGGCACCATTGCCGAACAAATGTCTTCATCCTTAATTAATGAAAGTATTCCTCACTATGGCATTCCTAACATGTACACATACATTTACTTACATGCTTCCCCTCCTTCCTTATAAATGTTGATTCTTATGTTCTTCCAAATCCTCTTTAAAAAGCAGATATTAAAACAAACAAAACACTTTCTTTGACCCTCTCCCTGTGAAACCACTCTCCCTATATTCCTCCTTCTCTTCACCACCAAACAAAAACTAGTAAAAAGCATATTGTCTATTCTATCTGGACCACTATCTGGCTATCTTACCTTTCTGCTGAAATTGTTCTTATCCACTGACATCTTGTCACTGCTTATGTTACTCACTTTTGAGCAGAACAACCTAAACTCATACCCCCACCCAGCTTCTGAAGAGTAGTTATTTTTTTTCCATGGCTTCATGAACATCATTCTCTCTTCTAATTATTTCCCTACCTCTCGTATCATTTCTCCTCTGTCTTTTTCCTGGACTTCTGCTTCTGTCTTTTTCCTGAACTTCCCAACCTAGCACTTAAATGTGGCTTTTCCCAAAAGTCTGTGCAAAAGCCCATCCTTTCTTTCTCACCGCTCTCACTGGATGATTCATCCATAACTAACGGGCTTTACCCACATCTCTGCCATCGCCGGACTACAGACTTCTTTCCAAGTGCCTGTTAGATCAACTCATCGGAAAAATCTCAAAAATAACACATAGTCAACATAAATTGGGTAAATATACAAAAATATGGTCCTTCTCCCAAAATTTCTATTGATGGTTTTGTAATCTACATATTTTCCCAGACTGTAGTCCTTAGAATCACACTCATCTTATTTTTCTCTTAGGCTTCAGCTCTAATTGATTATCAAAAGCTGTTTTTATTTCTCAGTTCTGGCTGTGCCCTTTTCAGCCTTACTGTTTCTACCTTATTGTTTAATGCTCCACATATTTCTTCTAAATATTTAATGTGCAACTAAAGCAAACACAGAAAACAAGAGACAAAAAAAAAAAAACAAAGAAGACCTTAGCAATCTTGAAAGTCCACTGATATTTTGGTATCTTTCTCTGCTGAGTTCCTTTGTAGCATCAAATTCCTAGACTTACCTTAAGGTTCTAGTGTTACAAATAATTGCTTTACCAGTTACCCTGCTACCATGCTGTGTCACATAATTCCTTAGGGGCCCCTTAGTCACTTCATATCTAATTCAAGACCATGACTCTAGTTTTTAATTGAATTGCATATTAATTCCAAGGGAATATGGATATGATTCACCCTGTTATCCTGGGTTTTATTTTTTAATTTTTTAAAACTTTTTATTTTGTGTTGGGGTACAGTCGATTAACAATGTTATGATAGTTTCAGCTGGACAACAGAGGAACTCAACCATACATATACATGTATCCATTCTCTCCTAAACTCCCCTCCCATCCAGGCTGCTGCACAGCACTGAGCAGAGTTCTATATGCTATACAGTAGGTCGTTACTGGTTATCCATTTTAAATGTAGCAATGTGTGCATATCCATTCTGGTTTTTAAAGTGCATTGCAAAATGATGGGTCAAAGAAGAAGCACTTTGACACTGGTACTCTCTGACATTGAAGATACAATCACAATATTTGTTTGCCAGAGCCTAGCAGCAGGCCCATGTATGCATTCGTCATGTCTGACTCTGCGACCCCACTAAGGAAGGCATGGCAACCCACTCCAGTAATTTTGCCTGGAGAATCCCATTGGACAGAGGAACCTGGCAGGCTATAGACTATAGGGTCGAAAAGAGTCGGACATGACTGAAATGATTTAGCATGACACAGCAGCAGCCTCAAAATAAAATAGCTTTGGTAAGCATAGTAACAACATGTGCTAAACAAACAGAATGTACTAGAGTTCTCCTATAGTGCCAAACTATGAGTAATGCTGAAGAAGCTGAAAGTGAACGGTTATATGAAGACTTACAAGATCTTTCAAACTAACATCCAAAAAAGATGTCCTTTTCATTCTAGGGGAATGGAATGCAAAAGTAGGAAGTCAAGAAACACCTGGAGTAACAGGCAAATTTGGCCCTGGAATACGGAATGAAGTAGGGCAAAGGCTAATAGAGTTTTGCCAAGAGAACGCACTGGTCATAGCAAACACCCTCTTCCAATAACACAAGAGACTCTACACGTGGACGTCACCAGATGGTCAACACTGAAATCAGATTGATTATATTCTTTGCAACCAAAGATGGAGAAGCTCTATACAGTCAGCAAAAACAAGACCGGGAGCTGACTGTGGATCAGATCATGAGCTCCTTATTGCCAAATTCAGACTGAAATTGAAGAAAGTAGGGAAAACCACTAGACCATTCAAGTATGACCTAAATCAAATCCTTATGATTATACAGTGGAAGTGAGAAATAGATTTAAGGGCCTAGATCTGATAGATAGAGTGCTTGATGAACTGTGGACAGAGGTTTGTGACATTGTACAGGAGAAAGGGATCAAGAACATGCCCATGGAAAAGAAATGCAAAAAAGCAAAAATGGCTGTGTGGGAAGGCCTTACAAACAGCTGTGAAAAGAAGAGAAGTGAAAAGCAAAGGAGAAAAGGAAAGATATAAGCATCTGAATGCAGAGTTCCAAAGAATAGCAAGGAGAGATAAGAAAGCCTTCCTCAGCGATCAGTGCAAAGAAATGGAGGAAAACAACAGAATGGGAAAGACTAGAGATCTCTTCAAGAAAATTAGAAATACAAAGGGAACATTTCATGCAAAGATGGGCACAATAAAAGAAAGAAATGGTATGGACCTAATAGAAGCAGAAGATATTAAGAAGAGGTGGCAAGAATACACAGAAGAACTGTACAAAAAAGATCTTCACGACCAAGATAATCAGGATGGTGTGATCACTCACCTAGAGCCAGACATCCTGGAATGTGAAATCAAGTGGGCCTTAGAAAGCATCACTATGAACAAAGCTAGTGGAGGTGATGGAATTCCAGTGGAGCTCTTTCAAATCCTGAAAGATGATGCTGTGAAAGTGCTGCTCTCAAATATGCCAGCAAATTTGGAAAACTCAGCAGTGGCCACAGGACTGGAAAAGGTCCGTTATGAAAATTGCCAAAGAAAGGCAATGCCAAAGAATGCTCAAACTACCGCACAGTTGCACTCATCCCACCTGAGTAAAGTAATGCTCAAAATTCAACAAGCCAGGCTTCAGCAGTATATGAACCGTGAACTTCCAGATGTTCAAGCTGGACATCTTTTAGATAAGGCAGAGGCACCAGAGATCAAATTGCAAACATCCGCTGGATCATAGAAAAAGCAAGAGAGTTCCAGAAAAACATCTATTTCTGCTTTATTGACTATGCCAAAGCCTTTGACTGTGTGGATCACAATAAACTGTGGAAAATTCTGAGAGAGATGGGAATACCAGACCACCTCACCTGCCTCTTGAGAAACCTGTATGCAGGTCAGGAAGCAACAGTTAGAACTGGACATGGAACAACAGACTGGTTCCAAATAAGAAAAATAATACATCAAGTCTGTATATTGTCAGCCTGCTTATTTAACTTATATGCAGAGTACATCATGAGAAACTCTGGGCTGGAAGAAGCACAAGCTAGAATCAAGATTGCCAGGAGAAATATCAATAACCTCAGATATGCAGATGACACCACCCTTATGGCAGAAAGTGAAGAGGAACTAAAATGCCTATTGATGAAAGTGAAAGAGGAGAGTGAAGAAGTTGGCTTAAAGGTCAACATTCAGAAAACGAAGATCATGGCATCCGGTCCCATCTCTTCAGTACTAGGTGTTCTTTGGAAGGACTGATGCTAAAGCTGAAAGTCCAATACTTTGGCCACCTCCTGCGAAGAGTTGACTCACTGGAAAAGACTCTGATGCTGGGAGGGTTTAGGGGTAGCAGGAGAAGAGGACAACATAGATGAGATGGCTGGACGGCATCAGCGACTCGATGGACCTGAGTCTGAGTGAACTCCGGGAATTGGTGATGGATAGAGAGGCCTGGCATGCTGCAATTCATGCGGTCGCAAAGAGTTGGACACAACTGAGTGACTGAACTGAACTGAACTGAAGTGACTAAACTTCTCTTCGTGAAATTGCAGACCCCAAGGGCTGGAATAAATCTGGAAGATATGCTCCCCATTACACTTCAAATGAGAAAACAAAATAGCACTGTGGCGATGGATTGCTCAAAGCCTCGGATTAAATTATCATCAAGGCCAGGTCTAAAGCCCATATCCAGCATTTCCTAGCAAAATTAATATAGCACTTTTTCAATATTTTGGTAGATCCCCTTCTACAGTAGCTATAATAATTTTATTAAAATGTAATAAGATGTACAATTTCTTTTGTAGGGTTATTTTATTTGAAACATGAAAGATTTTTATTACTAATCCATGCTGAAGACCTTAAATTATTAAAAAGTTCCATGATATTTAGCTTTCTGACTGTTTTTAGTAAATATAAAATTGTCACATTTTGTATACATAATACTGTCAAATTATATCTAGGACACATATAATTATGTCATTCATAGTTATAAATACCATTAAGGTTTGGGTGGCTCAGTGGTAAAGAATCCACCTGCAGTGCAGAGACACAGGTTTGATCCCTGGGTAGGGAAGATCCCCGGGAGAAGGAAATAGCAACCCAGTCCAGTATTTTTGCCTGGGACAGAGTAGCCAAGTGGGCTGCAGTCCTTGGGGGTCACAAAAAGTTGGACATGACTTAACAACTAACAACAATTAAGTTTGATATGTCTGTACCATCAATCAAAGCAACATAGCTCTTGGTAACCTCAAGTGGCAGTGCCTACACTTAACTCCTCCAGCTGACATTTATCAAGTCTTATGATATTCAAACCACTCCACCAGAGTCTCTGAGGTATATGGAAACAGGAGCAAAGATTCTCTACATTTTAAGTAGCTCAGAAAACTGGACATTTTAACTAATGCGTGCTAAGTCACTTCAGTCATGTCCGACTCTGCCACCCTATGGACTGTAGCCTGCCAGGCTCCTCTGTCCTTGGTATTTTCCAGGCAAGAATACTGGAGTGGGTTGCCATTCCCCCATCCAGAAGATCTTCCCAACCCAGGGATCCAATCCGCATCTCATGTCTCCTGCATTGGCAGACAGGTTCTTCACCCCTAAAGCCACTTGGAAAGCCCATTTTAAATAATATGCCATAATAATTCTGGATACTGATTCCACTCCCACTCTCCTGGGCTGATATTGTTGTTGTTTTCTCCAGTTTGTTTTTTGGCTGGATTGGTTTAGTGAAGTTTATTTCCTTTTCATATTGTGAAGTCTTTGGTGTCACTCCTCAGAGATGCACAGCCTTGGGCCTGTACACAATCACCTAGGACAACCATGATCCGAGCAGGTCTCTCTCTCTGACTGTGTCTTTCTCTGATCTTTCTTTTAAGCTGCCTGTTTCATTTGGTAGTACATTCCTGCATGTTAGACTCCACTACTTGACAGTTGGTTATTCTATTGCTTTTAAAAATGCCTTGGAATATAAATTGCTCAGCAGACTGATGCAATTAAACTTAGGCAGGTGTAGTTTCTGTAGTTTTGAATTTTGTTCTGACCCCATGAGAGTTCTTTTTAGATACCTTTCTAATTCACTGTAATAAACTAGCTGACTATGGTGTAGCTTGTTGATCTTAATTAAGGGAAGCTATTATTTTTAAGGATGCACTCAGGCTTGAACTTCTCTAGACACTGTCTCAAATAATCTCAGTGCCTTTTGGAAAGAGCTTCTGAGTTCTCTTTTCTTATGGATTGCCTTTCGTCCTAGGCAACATCTCTTAAGTGGTCATGCAGGGTACTGAGTGTAACAGTAGCCTCTGATGTTCTTGGCTTGCCTCTCGAAGTTAGAACCGCTACTCTCTACAAGACACTGGAGTGAGTCCAAGCTTCCTCTGCTCATCTCACGACAGGCCAATAAATCGGAGACAAGGTGTGGAGGCAAGGAATACAACTTGGAAAGCTGGCTGACCAAGACGATGGCAGACTAATGTCTCAAAATGACCATCTTATCCGTATCTGGATGCCAGGTTCTTTTATAGATTGGAGATGAGGGGAGGTGAGGAAACAAAGTAAAAAGGACATTGATCTTGCAAATATCTCCTAGAATGGCAAATCTCAGGCAGGGGGATGTGTTAATTTCTTTCTGCCATCTACAAGTTGACAGGATTCTGCAAAGGCACTTTAGTTTAAGCAGAGGGGCAGGGTTCTCTGAAGCCATTATGTGTGATTATAATAACAAAAGCAACTGAAAGCTAGATGAAGCAACAGTTCCAACATGGAGTCAGAATTGACTTTTCCCGGCAACAGCCCTAGTATTCCAGCCTGCTGTATCTAAGTAGCACCTGGATGGGGCCCTCATGGAAGAAAGAAGATCCCAGTTTCTTGGTTTCACTCACCAGGTATTTAGCCTCTTCACTTGGGATCTGGAGGGGATGAGTAATGCTGGCAGTCTCTCTCAGTGAGATAAGATAGAGTAACTCTTGTTTGGGTGTTGAGGGGACAGGAGACCCAGATGGAGCCTCCGTCAAATTGAGCTGAAGGAAGCAGAGGCAGGGGAAAGGATAAAGTGAGGTGTGGCATAAATAACCACAGACTTTTTCTCTATTTCGAGTTTTAGTAGATTTTCTTGAAAATATTTCCTTTTCTTGGTATTTTCATGACAGTTTCTAGGGAATTAAAGCATTTGCTTTTATAGTGCCCCCCTCAAATGCCCCCCGCTGCTTTGCTTCCTTCACTGAGGAGTTGGTCCACAGAGCTCTTCATGCTGCCATCCCAGGCCTGGAAATTTCTACTATATTTATGTTACCTGCCTGACGCTTGGAGATGTTCAAGTTTGTGACCCAGGCAGGGTTTACAAATAAAGTCAGGCATTTCTCATCACCAGTTAAAGATCTCTTTATATCCTTTAGCTTTTGGCCTTGTTGAGGGTAGAGCTGACATTCTTCATGAAATTTAAGGAATCTAATTTCCCCAAAGAATAGCATCTCATTTGCATATAAAGTTGACAATGAATGTTTGGGGAGAGAATCAAGATTTTTCTCAGGGAAAAAAACAGACGATTCTTATAATACAAGGAGTTCGACTTCAGGAGATGCTTCTATTGATTTTATTCTGAAAACATTTAACCGATATCACAGTTGTCTAGAGAAGCTATCCATTAAAAACTTGTTAACACTGATTTTTCACTTTTAAGGACTATAATTTCATCATGAGCCTAAAAAATAAACTGTAAAGGATTCCTCTTGATACTGCATGAAATGATTTACAATATACTTTTTGACTGGGAGCTACTTAGACATTAAATCAGGTCTGGCAAAGGATGATAAATGTGAAATAGCTAAAACTGAGTCATTCTCTCTAGTACTAATTGTATAGGAAACCCAATTCTCTATTCATATAATTTGTTTTTTCTGATAAAATTATATTATCAACCTCCAAGAGAATTTAGTCATGTATCCTTGAAATCAGCAGAATTTTGTGAATTTTCAAGTAGACATTCATAGATAGGTATATCTGTATCAAAGAAAATTCTCTGGTCACTGTAATTTTTGTCTAATTGCATTAATAAAAAGTAGGTTGTGCAGGCTAAAAAATTTGATATTAAAATTAAGGGACATGTTTCATTTATCACAACAAATTCCCAAGTGACTTGGCCTATGTGAACACAAAGCTTCCTTCCAATTTTGAAGATTCTTTTCAGATGCTTATTCATTATTCTTCAGGTAAGTTCAGTTCAGTTGCTCAGTCATGTCCGACTCTTTGTGACCCCATGGACGGCAGCACACCAGGCCTCCCTGTCCATCACCAACTCCTAGAGTTTACCCAAACTCATGTGCATTGAATTGGTGATGCCATACAACCATGTCATCTTCTGCCGTCCCCTTTTCCTCCTGCCTTCAGTCTTTCCCAGCATTAGGCCCTTCTCAAATGAGTCAGCTCTTCACATCAGGTGGCCAAAGTATTGGAGTTTCAGCTTCAACATCAGTCCTTCCAATGAACATCCAGGACTGCTTTCCTTTAGGATGGACTGGTTGGATCTCCTTGCAATCCAAGGGACTCTCAAGAGTCTTCTCCAACACCACAGTTCAAAAGCATCAATTCTTCGGCTCTCACCTTTCTTTATAGTCCAACTCACATCCATACACGATCACTGGAAAAACCATAGCTTTGCCTAAACAGACCTTTATTGGCAAAGTAATGTCTCTGCTTTTCAATATGCTGTCTAGGTTTCTAGGTTGGTCATAACTTTTCTTCCAAGGAGTAAGTGTCTTTTAATTTCGTGGCTGCAATCACCATCTGCAGTGATTTTGGAGCCCCAAAAAATAAAGTCTGACACTGTCTCCCCATCTATTTGCCAGGAAGTGATGGGACCAGATGCCATGATCTTCGTTTTCTGAATGTTGAGCTTTAAGCCAACTTTTTCACTCTCCACTTTCACTTTCATCAAGAGGCTTTTTAGTTCTTCTTCACTTTCTGCCATAAAGGGTGGTGTCATCTGCATATCTGAGGTTATTGATATTTCTCCTGGCAATCTTGATTCCAGCTTGTGCTTCATCCAGCCCAGAGATTCTCATGATGTACTCTGCATATAAGTTAAATAAGCAGGGTACCAATATACAGCCTTGATGTATTATTTTTCTTATTTGGAACCAGTCTGTTGTTCCATGTCCAGTTCTAGCTGTTGCTTCCTGACCTGCATACAGATTTCTCAAAAGGCACGTCAGGTGGTGTGGTATTCCCTATCTATTTCAGAATTTTCCACAGCTTATTGTGATCCACACAGTCAAAGCAGAATCACTATTCTTAACAGTGCAATATTGGAAGAAAGTGATATTGTGCTTAATTAGTGAAAACAGCATAATTTTGCTGCCTTTATTTTTTTACACTGAACTTCAGCATGGTGTTCTGTTAACTCAGCAGACTGCTGTTGTTCTGGTGTTAAGTGCATGAAAACACATTCTGTTTGCTTTGCTTAGGAGGCAAAGAACTAGGTGCATATATTTGGTTTACCTTGGTAACTACAAAGGGAAGTAAGTCATCAATCAATGTCACAGGCTTTGAGCTATTCTTATGACAACTCAATTTTATTGATTTTTTTTTTCCTTCAGTAAGTTTGTCTGTAAAGATGCTCTTTTCCCCTTTATCCATCACAACACTTTCTCACTCTTCATATAGGCAGAGATTTCGTTAATCTGAAGAGAAGTTCCTTCAAACTGGGAAAGCAAAGAATTGGTCTTGAGCCCTGCTTATGTGTCTGGAAACTGAAGGGAGATGTAATATGTTCAGGCAAAGTCCTCTTAAGTTTTTAGTTTATGAAACACTTTTGAAAACTAATCAATCATGAACATTTTAGAAACCACCTGAAATGAAATCCCACAAGACATTTAAGATGATACAATAGAGTGCATGAAAATTTACATCACATCATTTGTTTGAAAAACAAAACCAAAAGAACTTAAATAGCTTATAATAATCAGTATTAATATTTATGTATGAATATATAAAAATGAGATATTAACAGATGGATGTTTTCATAGTGTGTTAATAATTATGGGAAAAATTCTTGGAGGCTTTCAACTTCTTTCAGATCAGCTGTGCAGACATTTATTTGCCTTCTTATTCATAGCCATACTGCTATTAATGTCACCTCTTGTTTAAATTTCTTTAATTTTAATACTATCAGTGGCAGGAAGCCATTAATAATATATGCTATCTGTGCAAGATGAAATGGGGAAATAACAATATTATTTTTATTATTTATTATTTCTACAGAAACCCTATGAAATACCCAGAATAGTTATTGTATGTACAGAAATGTGCATTGGTGTTGAAAGGTTTAATGTTTGTCCAGGATCAAAAAGTGATAGACCTAATGCTTGAAATCAGGTCTCCCAATTACATTTGCCAAGCAATGATTAATTGGGAAAGTAAGGTTTTATGATTTCACATTCTTGATTTTCTAGCGATGCAGTTGACAAAAATATACAAAAATATAGTCCTCAGGTCAAATCTGGCCCACTGCTTGTTTTTGTAAATAATTTCATTGGGACATAGTCACATCCATTCTGTTCCATACTGCCTATGACTGTTTCCCCATCATCACAGAAGAGGTGAGTAAATGCAGTGAAAACTTTTGAAAGGTAAATACAGCTTCTTTGCATTATTGATTTAGTATGGGTCAAAATAAGACTATTTCTGTTCTGTCTGTGGAATCTCTCAGATCTGTTATACATCAAGTGTTTGAAGGACATTACTTTTCACCATCAAAACTTTAATTTGTTGATCTCTGCTTCCCATTACTTAAAACCATGATATGTTTTGAGTAAACTTAAGATTCTCAGGGTATTGAATTGTGCAAAGTAGAGTGACTATAAGCTCTGTGGACTGAACTTTAACTGAAGTCTTAATTTTTCTTGATAGAGAACTGCACCTTAGGATTTTAAATTCCCCAGGATATTTGATTTTCATGTTTCTACCTAAATTTGGGGTTCTTTTAATTGACTTCCCTATTCTAATAATATACTTAATTTACGCTATTGGAAAAAAAATAATATGTTTTGAAATTTTTATCAAAGAATAGTTTCATGGCTGTTTCCCACAAACTCTGTTATTTTTGTTTCTCTTTAGTAAAGCCTTTTTGTGCTTCAGCTCTTCAGTTCAGTTCAGTCACTCAGTCGCGTCCAACTCTTTGCGACCCCATGAATTGCAGTATGCCAGGCCTCCCTGTCCATCACCAACTCCTGGAGTTCACTCAGATTCATGTCCATTGAGTCAGTGATGCCATCCAGCCATCTCATCCTCTGTCGTCCCCTTCACCTCCTGCCCCCAATCCCTCCCAGCATCAGAGTCTTTTCCAATGAGTCAACTCTTTGCATGAGGTGGCCAAAGTACTGGAGTTTCAGCTTTAGCATCAGTCCTTCCAAAGAAATCCCAGGGCTGATCTCCTTCAGAATGGACTGGTTGGATCTCCTTGCAGTCCAAGGGACTCTCAAGAGTCTTCTCCAACACCACAGTTCAAAAGCATCAATTCTTTGGTGCTCAGCCTTCTTCACAGTCCAACTCTCACATCCATACATGACCACAGGAAAAACCATAGCCTTGACTAGACAGACCTTAGTCAGCAAAGTAATGTCTCTGCTTTTGAATATGCTATCTAGGTTGGTCATAGCTTTTCTTCCAAGGAGTAAGTGGCTTCCAATTTCACTAGTCCAAGTGTCCTAAGAAATTACATGTTTCATAGCATTTTCTCCTGGCTAACTCTTGAGAATTAGACAGATATATTGCCTTGTCCCTCTGAAGAGTAATCTGGCATCTTTTACAAGAACAGTATTGCTTCCTGCATGAATCTAGCTTTTGTTTGTCTCAAAGCTGTAATTACTAACTGTATTTTTAGTCCTGTAAACCCTAATTTGCCATCCCGTTTTATTTTTGCCTGTTAATCACAACCTACCAGAAGTCACAAAAGCCATGGTCTTTGAGAAATATTTCATATGTGCAGGGCAATTCAGAAAGAAGAACAAACACTTGTCAGCTCTTTAGAAAAGGAAAGCAAGTCCTTGGTAATTCAAAGAGAGTGTGATCAGATTTGGTGAAGTAAGTTAGTGGCAGTATGCACATACACACCTAAGTACACCCTAAGTAAGCACATACACCCTAAGTAAGTCATTATTAATTTAAAAAATAGACACATTTGTGTATACCAAAAGACAATCTACTAAAAGTTTACAACATCCATGGTATAAAAGAAAAAATGCAGGTGTTATAAGAATGTTTTCATCTTTGAGGTCCATCTTAGTGATGATATTCTATAATTTGAATTTACTTCCATAATTATGTTCTTCCTACCTTAATAAGCATTGTACTGCTCCCTGGAACTATAGTGGTGACTGAGATTGACACAGTCTCTGCCTTTCTGCATCCAAAATTTTCTTGGTTTTGGAATCTTACTTTTTGATGATAATATTGGCTATCTTATGTAAATGGAAATTGATTGGCAAGAATCCATGTTGAAAGGACAAGGGAGAGAGAAAGAGAAGGAGGGAGGGAGGGAGGGAATGAAGAAAATAAGGCAGGCAGGCTCAAATAAAATAAAAGCAAGTGAAAAGTGAAGTCACTCTCTGTGTGATCAACTCTGCGATCACATGGGCAGTAGCCTACCAGACTTCTCCATCCATGGGATATTCCAGGCAAGAGTACTGAAGTGGGTTTCCACTTCCTTCTTGAGATCTTCCTGACCCAGAGACTGAACCCGTTCTCCCGCATTGCAGGCAAATGCTTTACTTTCTGAAATAAAGGCAAAGTTACATACAATTGGGGGTACTTCTGAAGACTTCACTAATTCAAGATTAACATCTTATGAATATTGACATAGAATACAGATAATGGATCTGAGATTATATCAATTAACCCCATTGTATAACATTTTTGCATTTAAATACATGTTTTAATCACAGTGTGTATTTACAGAAATTTTTGCATTGCTAAGATCTCTTTTCAAATGGTCAAAAGATATTGCCTGTCTTAGTTTAAGTTGCTTAGCTTATAGGGGCACATTATGGATATTTCTACCTTAGGGCTAATCTCCATAAATTTATCTTTGTCTAGCTGAATGGTGATTTTTTTTTTCTAGTTTTCTTAACACTCTCTTTGCTATTTCTTTCGGTTGTTTTCTCCTAAATTAACTCAGGTCATTGGGAATGGTTCCTTGGTCTTTCTTATGGCACCATATCACTGCTAACTTCATATCCAAAGGCATTAATTTTATTTAAAAAAAAAATTGTTTCAAATGATGGTAAGAGTAACTGCTTAAGTAGCATATATTAAAATCACTCCGAGAATGGCTGAGGCATGTAAACCTTCAGGCCACATCGTCCTAAAGGCAGTAGGTTTGACTCTAAACAGATAAAGTATAGCGGTCACGTGGCAATGGTTTAAGACTTCAGAGTGCACCAGAAATTATGTAATTGTTGATTAGTTGTTGTTTAGTTGCTAAGATGTATCTGACTCCTTTGCAACCCTATGGCCTGTAGCCTGCCAGGCTCCTCTGTCCATGGAATCTCCCAGACAAGAATACTGGAGTGAGTTGCCATTTCCTTCTCCAGGGGATCTTGCTGTCCCACAGATAGAACCCACCTCTCCTGTACTGGCAAACTTATTCTTTACCACAGAGATAATAGGGAAGCCCCATAATTATTGATATGTTGATGTAATTTGGAGAGCACTGTGGCATATATCCTTCCTGCATGTTCAGCAGTACATAAATAATGCAGTTTTTCTAGACTACTCACCTAAATTTTGTAGATACTCTCCTTCAGTAGTCATATGTTAACTAAAGAATATAGTCACAACCTGCAAGTAGAGAGTGTTTTAGTTTGGTGGGAACATTAGGACTTCAAGCCTGGGAGGCAGCATCTCAGGTAACCCTGAAAAACTTGCCTGAGGAGGCAGGGAAAGGAGTCAGGATATACAGAAGTTTGTAACAAAGGAGGGCAGGCAGTCTGAACATCAAAGATTACTGTTAATTAAGGAAAACCAGGTATCTCAAGGAATTTAGTCCTTTTCTAGGTATGGGAAGATGCAAGAGTCTGGGATTATTGAAGTCATTCCTTTCATATGCACCTCTGGTATCTGGGGTGAGCATCCTACTTTTTTTTATTTCTCATATTCCCCCTCCCCCAACCCAGCTCCTCAGCGATCGCCATGGGAGGGTGGGGGAGGCAATATCTGCTGGATTGCAGGCTTTATTTTCCCTTTGGGGGGCTCTCACTAACATTTCGAGGTTTGAAAGCATTGTAGGCTGTTACATCTTTGTTTATTGATATGGCAGGAAATATTCCATTTCACACATCCGGCTGAATCAGAGTTGGAAAAATTCCTGCATCCCCCTACCCTCCACCTAATACCCATACGCTTTATTCAGCTCAGTTCTGTTAAATCTCTCAGTCGCCAAATCTATGACCCCATGGACTGCAGAATGCCAGGCCTCCCTGTCCATCACCCAACTCCTGGAGTCCCCCCAAACTCATGTCCATTGAGTTGGTGATGCCATCCCACCATGTCATCCTCTGTAATCCCCTTATCCTCCTGCCCTCAATCTTTCCCAGCATCAGGGTCTTTGCAAATGAGTCAGCTCTTTGCATCAGGTGGCCAAAGTATTGGAGTTTCAGCTTCAACATCAGTCCTTCCAATGAACACTCAGGACTGATCTCCTTTAGGATGGACTGGTTGGATCTCCTTACAGTCCAACGGACTCTCGAGTCTTCTCCAACACCACAGTTCAAAACCATCAATTGTTCAGTACTCAGCTTTCTTTATAGTCCAACTCTCACATCCATACCTGACTACCAGAAGAACCATAGCCTTGACTAGACAGACCTTTGTTGGCAAAGTAATATCTCTGCTTTTTAATATTCTGTCTAAGTTGGTCATAACTTTCCTTCCAAGGAGTAAGCATCTTTTAATTTCATGGCTGCAGTCACCATCTGCAGTGATTTTGGAGCCCCCCAAAATAAAGTCTGCTACTGTTTCCACTGTTTCCCCATCTATTTGCCATGAAGTGAGGGGACCAGATGCCATGATCTTAGTTTTCTGAATGTTGAGCTTTAAGCCACCTTTTTCACTTTCTGCCATAAGGGTGGTGTCATCTGCATATCTAAGGTTATTGATGTTTCTCCCAGCAGTCTTGATTCCAGCTTGTGCTTAATTCAGTTCAGTTCAGTCGCTCAGTCGTGTCCGACTCTTTGCTGTGCTTTATTACACGTATGCAGTTCTCATTTCCAGATTGGCTCTGCCTAGTGGGTAGGCAGGCAGTAACTTTGGGGAACCTCAGAACTTACTGGTCCAGCCTAACCCATGCTAGGTATCTGGAACTATATTCATTCAGAGAGGTTTATTCCAATCCAATAACTCATATATGTTTTCTCTACCAGACCATCATTCTCCCCACACATCACAAGGAGAATAAGACCTTGGCAGTGCCATTAATGAAGACTTCCCTGGTGGCTCAGGCAGTAAAGCGTCTGTCTACAATGCAGGAGACACGAGTTCAATCCCTGGGTTGGGAAGATCCCCTGAGGAAGGAAATGGCAATCCACTCCAGTACTATTGCCTGGAAAATCCCATGGACAGAGGAGCCTGGCAGGCTACAGTCCATGGGGTTGCAAAGAGTTGGACACGACTCTGACTCTCTGAGCTAATTGTATCATCTGTAAAATAAGCTGCTTTAACCAGATATTCTCAAAGTTCTTTTCCATCTCTGAAAGTCTGTGTTTTTCCAATCATCTCTTCTAGTTAGTACAGAGGCACGAACAAATTACCCCCAAACCTTAGTACCATAGAACAGCTTTCAATATGCTCATTTTCTAACTAAATATTAAAGAAATACATTGAGTGGGAGACAGTCATTATAGAGATTCAAATTTGTAGTATAGGAGAGAAAACAAAAGAAATATCTCTAACTGCTAATTTTAGGGGGAAAAAAACATATGAAAAACCTCAGAAATCAAATATGAGAATGATAGAAGCTTCTGAAGGAGAAAAAGGAACATAAAAGGAAAACAGTAATTAAATAAGAAATCTTTGCCTGAATTTTAAAAAGACCGTAATCTATACATTTAAATGATTTGCCAAGCTACTGGAGGGGGTTAACAAAATGAAATGGCAAAGTAAGTGCATAGGAAATGAATTCTTCCATTAAAAAGCAGACTGTTAAAAAAAAAAAAGGCAAAGAAGACCACACACTTCACCAAGGAAGCATGGTTTTATGATACTTAATGAAAAAAGCAAAAGTTTAAAAGCGCAATATTCCTATAATACTGATACGGAAAAGGGATGTTTTCACATATTGCTGATGGGCATTTAAATCGTTCTAAGCTGTTTAAACATGCAGATGACACCACCCTTATGGTAGAAAGTGAAGAGATATTAAAAGCCTCTTGATGAAAGTGAAAGAGGAGAGTGAAAAAGTTGGCTTAAAGCTCAACATTCAGAAAACAAAGATCATGGCATCCGGTCCCATCACTTCATGGGAAATAGATGGGGAAACAGGGGAAACAGTGTCAGACTTTATTTTGGGGGGCTCCAAAATCACTGCAGATGGTGATTGCAGCCATGAAATTAAAAGATGCTTATCCCTTGGAAGGAAAGTTATGACCAACCTAGATAACATATTCAAAGTAGAGACATTACTTTGCCAACAAAGGTCTGTCTAGTCAAGGCTATGGTTTTTCCAGTAGTCAGGTATGGATGTGAGAGTTGGAATGTGAGGAAAGCTGAGTGGCTAAGAATTGATGCTTTTGAACTGTGGTGTTGGAGAAGACTCTTGAGAGTCCCTTGGACTGCAAGGAGATCCAACCAGTCCATTCTGAAGGAGATCAGTCCTGGGTGTTCTTTGGAAGGAATGATGCTGAAGCTGAAACTCCAGTACTTTGGCCACCTCATGCACAGAGTTGACTCATTGGAAAAGACTCTGATGCTGGGAGGGATTGGGGGCAGGAGGAGAAAAGGACAACAGACGATGAGATGGCTAGATGGCATCACCAACTCAATGCACATGAGTGGGTGAACTCTGGGAGTTGGTGATGGACAGGGAGGCCTGGCGTGCTGCAGTTCATGGGGTCGCAAAGAGTCGGACACAACTGAGTAACTGAACTGAACT
The DNA here is from genome assembly GCA_006410935.1 of Redunca redunca. Taxonomy (NCBI): domain Eukaryota; kingdom Metazoa; phylum Chordata; class Mammalia; order Artiodactyla; family Bovidae; genus Redunca; species Redunca redunca. The sequence goes on from SJYQ01006401.1 coordinate 201,003, forward strand.
GAATGGAAGTTGTTTAAATAGTAAATAAAAAACATTTGTTAGAACTTAAATTATGTGCCCTTCAATCCCCAAATCTCATTTGTGCGTGTGTTGAAATCATAAAAGTAACCAAAAACAAAAATCTTTAATATAGCATTTCTTCACAATGGCAGCAAGAGAAAAAACAACAACAATCAAACAAACCTGTAAGCAAATTCCCATTAACAATTTGGAAAAATTACCCTACTTCAGCTCATAAGCCAGAATGCAGTCATACAAATGAATGAGCTGGGGATATGTCACTGTTCTTGGAGGGATTTAAAGAAGGGCTTCCCTGCTGGCTCAGTGGTAAAGAATCCTCCTGCAATACAGGAGACGCAGGAGACTCGAGTGAAATCCCTGCATTGGGAAGATCCCCAGGAGGAGGAAATGGCAACCCACTCCACCTTTTTTGTTGAGACAATCCCATGGACAGAGGAGCCTGGCAGGCTACAGCCATGTGGTCACAAAGAGTCAGACATGACTGAGCATACACATATATATATGTATACATACATATATATATACACATATGTAGACACACGTGAATGTATGTTATATGTCAAGTTCTTATCATAAGATCACAGAAGAACAGAGATTTAACACAAAAATGAAAGTGAGAGTGGTAGAGTAAATTCAGTAAAAAGGCAATGGATAAAATGAAGATTGCACTTTCCCTCAGCATATTGCCTGCCCCACAAAATACACTCTCACATATTGCAGATGAAAAACCCAACATGTACTCTTTGTTATTATTGTTCAGTGGATAAGTCGTGTCTGACTCTTTGTGACCCCAGCTATCACATCTGTACATGACTACTGGAAAAGCCATAGCTTTGGGTATTCAGACTTCTATCAGCAAAGTGATATCTCTGCTTTTTAATACACTGTCTAGGTTTGCCATAACCTCTCTTCCAAGAAACAAGTTCAGTTCAGTTCAGTTCAGTTCAGTCACTCAGTTGTGTCCGACTCTTTGCGACCCCATGAATCGCAGCACGCCAGGCCTCCCTGTCCATCACCATCTCCCGGACTTCACTCAGACTCATGTCCATCGTGTCCGTGATGCCATCCAGCCATCTCATCCTGGGTCATCCCCTTCTCCTCCTGCCCCCAATCCCTCCCAGCATCAGAGTCTTTTCCAATGAGTCAACTCTTCGCATGAGGTGNCCAAGGGACTCTCAAGAGTCTTCTTCAACACCACAGTTCAAAAGCATCAATTCTTAGCCACTCAGCTTTCCTCACAGTCCAACTCTCACATCCATACCTGAACACTGGAAAAACAATAGCCTTGACTAGACGGACCTTAGTCGGCAAGGTAATGTCTCTGCTTTTGAATATGGTATCTAGGTGGGTCATAACTTTTCTTCCAAGGAGTAAGCGTCTTTTAATTTCATGGCTGCAGTCACCATCTGCAATGATTTTGGAGCCCCCCAAAATAAAGTCTGACACTGTTTCCACTGTTTCCCCATCTATTTCCCATGAAGTGATGGGACCAGATGCCATGATCTTCGTTTTCTGAATGTTGAGCTTTAAGCCAACTTTTTCACTCTCCTCTTTCACTTTCATCAAGAGGCTTTTTAGTTCCTCTTCACTTTCTGCCATAAGGGTGGTGTCATCTGCATATCTGAGGTTATTGATATTTCTCCCGGCAATCTTGATTCCAGCTTGTGTTTCTTCCAGTCCAGCGTTTCTCATGATGTACTCTGCATAAAAGTTAAATAAGCAGGGTGACAATATACAGCCTTGACGTACTCCTTTTCAAAAGTCTTTTAATTTCAAGGCTACAGTCACAGTGACTTTGGAGCCCAAGAAAATAAAATCAGTTACTGTTTCCACTTTTTCCTCATCTATTTGACATGAAGTGATGGGACCGGATGCCATGATCTTATTTTTTTGAATGTTGAGGGTTTAGCCAGCTTTTTCACTCTCCTCTTTCACCCTCATCAAGAGGCTCTTTAGTTTCTCTTCACTTTTTGCCATTAGAATAGCATCATCTGCATACCTGAGGTTGCTGATATTTCTCCCAGCAATCTTGACTCTAGCTTGTGATTCATGCAGCCTGGCATTTTGCATGATGTACTCTACATAGAAGTTAAATAAGCAGGATGACAATATGCAGCCTTCATGAAATCCTTTCCCAATTTTGAACCAGCCAGGTATTCTATGTCCAGTTCTAACTGTTGCTTAACATGTATTATGATCCCCATTTATTGAAAGCTATAGTTTATGTATGCAACACTAGAAGAAAAAATTTATATAGAAAGTTAGATATATGGGTGTCCATGAGAGAAAGCATGTTATAATATATATAGTAAAATTATATTGTTGCAAAATAAAATCTTTATAGCGATATGTACACATATACATACTGATAAACAGATAATGATATAAAGATACAAATGGAGATAGAGAGATCTGTATCTTTAAACACATAGATATATCGATATAGATTCACTTGGAGAAGGATGTAGAAAGATACAGATTAAGCTATTAAATGTGTTCACCACATTTGCAGGTATTGGAAGAAGGAAGAGGTGAGAGAAGGTTGAAATGATCAGTTTTACCTTTACATATCTCTTATTATTTTTTGTTTTATTCATTGTATTGACCATATTACCTGTAAAAAATAAAAGCATTTTAAAAATAAATAATGCTAGATAAGTCCTATCTACCAGACACTCCACAGGGCTGGGAGAAATTTCAGATTTTCTCAACTACTTCAGTGTGATACATTAGCACCAATGATACAAATAAGGGAGGTGGGATCACAGGAGAGGCAAAAGTTATTTCTGGTCAGAGAAGGTGATGGAAAAAGCTACACATCAAAGTAGATGTCTGAGATGTGATTTTGTTTTTAAGTCACAGCATGAAAAAATAAGAAAACATTAACTGAACAAAGAAGGCAGGAAAGAGAATTTTAGTCAAGTGCAGAAATATGACCAAAGTACATATATTCGTATACCAGGCTTAGTATACATTAAAGATCCTAATTCATTTTTGAAAGAAAGGATTATTGGACTTTCATGATTTTAAAACCAAAACTCAATGGCTTTCTAATTATCTGGCAGTTGGTTTTCATCAAAGACAAANNNNAGGACTAAAATATAAAATGCCACAAGCGAGAGAAAAATCTTTGAAACTTTAAGCAATAACAAACATCTTCTAAAGATAACTGAAGAACTTACCATCTTAAGGTGCTCAAACTATTATGCCAATATATTCTAACTCGGTTTAGTTAACACTCCTAAAATGTGTTTGGTGCCAAAGAGAAAGACAGGTTTCTGTCTCTTTATATGTTTAATAACTCACACTGAAGCTTCAGTGATCATTCATATATGTTTGTAAATAATTCAAGCACAGCCTCTGAATGTGCTCTGCATCAGTGTCTTCTTTTTTAAGAAGCAAACCCTTTTTTTTCAAATGAAATCGTATCTGTCTCCCAATATACATGACAGAGAGAAGAGCTCGTTTAAAGGCCTAGAGCCCTGATTGGAATGAGATTCACTCACAGCTCTCAACTAGAGGCCCTCGGTAACATGACAGATGACCGAATGATGGTCTGTCTCTCTGACATGTACCCGTCTGTCTGAGGGCTAGCTCAGTCCCAGGAGGCCCTGTCAGCACTAAGTCAGGGTGACTTAATTGGAGCATATGAAATGAGCTACCTCCTCTTTCCCAGATTCCCAACTCCTTTATGCAGTTGGAATACAATTTTACATTTTGGAAGCTTGATATTTAGCTTCTCTCAAGTTTATTTTATCCTGTGATTGCAAGAGTAGATTCATTTTCACTGTGATTGGGAAGTCCATCAATAGTCCCAGCAAGTGTCACTGAGTCGTTGGGATTCAAATCATTGAGCCTCAAGAGTACACAAATAGAAAGGGCAAGTGCTCTCTCCATTTCTTAGCTTTTTAACTCCTCTGCTGAAGGAGAGAAGCAGAAGAATCTTCTTCCCTGAGGCCAAGGTTGCTGAGTCTTTGAAATGTACATTCTGTGGTTTGCACTTTTAAAGTCACATCCACCGGAGCTGAATTTTCAGATTAGGTGATGGAGGTCAGTCCTGGATATGTTCACAGTAAGGAGAAAGAGCAATGAAACAGGACAGACGGGTAATAAATGAAAAACATTTTTACAGTCTCTGGAATATTATCCCTTCAATTTCTTGCCTTTTAATTTAAATCACATTTGGTCAGAAAATATAATTTAGTAAAGAGTTACGAATTGTCTCTGTATTATCTCTAAAAACTAGTTTACTAAGTAACTACAGTAAAAATATTAGTGAAAATATTTTTTAATTGAAGTGTAGTTGATTTGATTTACAATGTTATATTGGTTTCTGGTGTACAGCAAAGTTATTCAAATTATATATGTATATATGTGTGTATATATATAGTTTTATGTATTCTTTTTCATATTCTTTTCTGTTATGGTTTATCACAGGATGTTGAATATAGTTCCCTGTACTACACAGTAGGGCCTTATCATTTTTTCATTCTATATATAATAGTTTGCATCTGCTAATCCCAAACTCCCAATCCATTCCCCACTACCAACCACATGTCTGTCTGCTATTGTTCAGTTACTAAGTCATGTCTGACTCATTGTGGCCCCATGGACTGCAGCATGCCAGGCTCCCCTATCCTTCACTATCTCCCAGAGTTTGCTCAAACTCATGTCAATTGACTTGGTGACGCCATCCAACCATCTCACATCATCCCCTTCTCCTTTTGCCCTCAGTCTTTCGCAGCATCAGGGTCTTTTCCAGTGAGTTGACTCTTCACATCAGGGGGCCAAAGTACTGGAGCTTCAGCATCAATTCTTCCAGTGAATATTCAGGGTTATTTCCTTTAGGATTGACTGCTTTGATCTCCTTGCAGTCCAAGGGACTCTCAAGAGTCTTCTCTAACACCACAGTTCAAAAGCCTCAATTCTTCTGCCCTCAGCCTTCTTTATGGTCCAACTCTCACATCCATACATGACTAGTGGGAAAACCACAGCTTTGATTATATGGACTTTTGTCAGCAAAGTGATGTCTTTTGCTTTTTAATACACTGTCTAGGTTTCTCATAGCTTTTCTTCCAAGGAGCAAGCGTTTTCTAATTTTGCGGCTACAGTTTGTTTCAATGGGTGCTTAAAAACAAGAGGTGAAATTTTAAGAGATTACCTTCCCTGGTCAGTTTGTGTTCTAATGAGAATGATCATGGAAAAATGGATGCTCCTGTGGCTGCAGAGAACTCTACTAGTTGAGAAACATGTTCTCTTTTGCATGGATGCGGAAATGAGTATGATTTCTCTCTGTCAGAGAAGTGTGCAACCTAGAAACTAGAAACAATGTGCTCATCACAGCGCTGGGATCTGCGTCTACTGCCCCACACAATGTGCGCTCAGGGTGGCACCAGCTGGCCTGAAAGGTATCTTCTCTGGAAAGTGAAGGGAACTTTGCATGGGCGGATTCCAACAGCTTGACTGTGCCTTAAATCAGAACAGAGGGTAATTGTACAACCTTCTAATTAGAAGAGGATAAATTTCCAAGAGACACAAATAACCATTTTATAGAAAATTAATTACCTTGTGTTGGGGTGAAACCCACAGGAGAGAGTTAAGAGTGGAAGGTGCAAAAAAAAGATGCGACCTCTGGCTAATGATGAGGTCAGGTGTGATGAGATCCCAAGTCTGGAGTTTCTGAACACAGGCATATTTCAACTGTAGGATAATGCCCATTTCATTGGAAAATCAATCGGAAACCAAAGTTAAGAGAAAATATGAAACAAACAAAAAACCACTTCTAGCTTCTCTGGCTTTTATTTAATTGCCTGATTATTAGTGGGGGTGGGGGAAAGTTAAGCATAATTCTTTCCTACTTTTTTGTACTGCTACAGATTTTTGTTTTGTTCTTTCCTGGTGGCGAACAATAAAGAATCTGCCTGCAGTGTGGGAGACCTGGGTTTGATCCCTGGGTCAGGAAGATTCCTTTGAGAAGGAAACGGCAACCCACTCCAGTATTCTTGCCTGGAGAGTCCCATAGACGGAGCAGCCTGGTTGGCTACAGTCTATGGGGTTGCAAAGAGTCGGACACGACTGAGCCACTTCACTGCTTTACAATATTGTGTTGATTTTTGCCATACATTGACATGCATCAGCCACGGGTGTACATGTGTCCCCCATCCTGAACCCCCCTTCCACCTCCCTCCCCATCCCATCTAATGAGGGGGAGGAAACGAGCCTATTATACAGAGTGAAGTAAGTCAGAAAGAAAAACACCAATACAGTATATTAACACATGTTACTGGTAATGATGACCCTATAGGCGAGACAGCAAGAGACACAGATATAAAGAACAGACGTTTGGACTCTGTGGGAGAAGGCAAGGGTGGGATGATTTGAGAGAATAGCATTGAAACGTGTATATTAACATGTGAAATAGATCACCAGTCCAAGTTTGATGCATGAAATGGGGCACTCAAAACCACTCCAGTATTCTTGCCTGGAGAATTCCATGGACAGAGAAGCCTGGTGGCCTAGGGTCACAAAGAGTCGGACACGACTGAGCCACTAACACTTTCACTTTAGCTCCTAAGGGCATATTTAAGTTCCACTGTAAATTATTCCCTTCCAACGGGAACGGTGGGTTTCAACTGGTGGCTCACTGATGCAGAACCCACCTGCCAGTGCAGGAGACAGTGCTTCAGTCCCTGGGTCAGGAAAACCCCCTGGAGGGGGAAATGGCAATCCACGCCAGTATTCTTGCCTGGGAGATTTCCATGGACAGAGGAGCTTGGCAGGCTACAGTCCATAGGATCACAAAGGGCTGGCCACGACTTAGGGACTAAACAGCAACAAAACCTAAACGGGAGCCTCCTGGGGTAAAGGATGCCTTTTGAAGTTTCACCTCTCTGCTCTTTAGCCCATCCCACATGGATCATTCTGACTCAAAGTCTTTACAGAAACAATTCACACTTCTCCAGACCCTCTATTCCCTACCTTGGTGACTAATAGCTCTTCATTTTCACAGCTCATCTTAGTCAGCATCTCTCTGAAAGGCTTCTGGAACTCTAAGGGCTAGAACTGTATCATCTTCTATACCCCAGTATCGTCACCCAGTACTATTCTTGGTACTTAGGTGACTCACAATAAGAATGTTGAGTGCAGGCAAGGAAGTCACCTCTATAGTCCAGGGATGGTTTACTTGGGGACAGATTCCTCCTGAGTGTCCCCCAGAGGCAGCCTCACCACAAATGCAAAGGGGTTTCCTTCCTCAATTCAATATAATGCTTCTCTTCAGAAAACTGTTATAATAACCCTACAAGTGCACTGTAACTAGAAAGTAAATGGTACCCCTTGGCCTCTTGGAATTGTACTGCAAAGCACACTTGCACAACCAGACCAGCTGTCTTAGCAAGAATCCCAAACAAAATCATTAAATAACTGGAAACTTGCTGCCAGGAATTAGAATCCTCCTTTGACCCTATATCATCTTTTAGCAGTTACCTTCTGTACTCTCATGTATAGCCAAACATATTACAATAGTTTAGACTCATCTCTTTGGCCCTCAGCACTCCGTGGAAGCTGTTCTTTGCCAAGTTTATTAAGGACCAATAGACCCTTTTTGATGTCTACCTTTCTTTTTTTTTTAATTGCTTATCATTTGTTTCCTTTCTGTTGAAGTATAATTGCCAAACAATCTTGTGTTAGTTTCTGCTGTACAGTGAAGTGAATCAGCTGTATGTATGCATTTATACACTCCCTCTTGGACCTCCCTCCCACCTCCCTCCCATCCCACCCATCAAGGTCCTTACAGAGCACCAAGCTGAGCTTCCTGTGCTTCCGAACACTTGGCAGCGTTGGTAGCTCTTCTCCTGAATAAGGGTCTAAGACTGTGGAAGAGCTGAGATTTTGCCCTACTTTCAAGCTGACTGTTACTGTTAGGTGAATGCTTGGAAAAGACATGAGATTTCTGGGTTAGAGAAAAAGTACTTTATTACGCACAGCACAGCAGTAGCCAGAGTCAGTATGTCTGCGTCAATTTCCCTTGCCTCCCAAGAACCATGAGGATGACTCAGATGGGTCCCACGTGACGTCATGCATACAGTGAGTTTGCGTTGCAACGAAGGGACGCTGAGTGTGCAGCATCCACTGCTTTTATAATGAACCAGGAGCGACTGTACTCTGTTGGTGGGGAAGGAAGAAATAAACTTCATCCTTTAAGACTGCTCTCTGCAGGCACAAGGCCGAGAAATGGCCCTAGGAAAGACAATTCAGACCTTGCATTTTTGGTGTACCCAGCAAGGACAGAGATGCTCAGGGCTCATGATAGATAGCCTCTTCTCTGCCAACAATGACTTTCCCTCAAGCCTTGCAGCCCCACATTCTCCTGGTTTTCTGGTTACCTCTCTGGGTTCCCGTGTCCTCTGTATGTTCTCTTACTCTGCCCCTTTGTGAGCATTTTAATGAATTTTGTGTTGACTCCTCCTATCTTCTTGTTCTACATACTCTTTCTCTTCATAATCTTGTGCTTTAATTCACATCTGTATCAGGGAACACGACCTCAAATACCTAAAGGGGTGAAGCAGGTAATGAAATGAATGACACACACCAGGAAGAAACACACCAGCGTCTGCCAGAAGCACAATCATCTGCCATTCATTTTCACTGAACAAAGACAAAAATGCCTAACATAGCATGGATGGATACTGAAAATAATTTTAAAGCCAACATTTAAACTATATACTCTAAAAAATAGAAACGTCCCATTATTACATTTTTGTGTTGTAAGTTAGTAGAACTTGTTCTGAAACTGAAAAAAAAAAAAAACCATCTGAAACCTTTTCTTCTACACACCTTGGCAATAGCAGGTTTCTTATTTCAGTTTACAATGTGTAACATCAAACTCGGTCATGGTTCCTCTAGCTGGGTGTGATATTTACTTTTATTGCTTTCCATAATGGAAAACAACTGTTCCCAGACATAAATATATAGACCTGTAAATTTTTGTGTTTTAGGTAATTCCACCTGGGAGAGATGGAATTACTGTGTCCCAGTGTTATTGTTTTTAGATGCTAGTACTTAATGATTTTTACGATCCCGTATTTTGGTAGTATGCAACAGCAGTTCTTACTTCACAAGTGGAAATATTAAGAGATAGAAACCGAGCAATGTTAATTAATTTTATTTGCAGTTTAACATCAGCCAGAGAAATCTTTTTAAACATCAAACTTCATAACCATAGTGTGGAATATGTGGTTCCATTTCATTAGGGAGACTGACTTTAGCATATAAAAGTGGACCAGATAATTTCTTTCCAAATGGTATCTCCAAACACATCATCTCAGGATTACTGGAGCAGTGAAATCATGCATTTTGATAGCTATTCAGTGATTAGGTGAGTTGTACCGGCAACTTCAACGACCAGATCCTTAATGCAGTCAAGGTTCCATGAATAAGTCAATGTTTTGAACAGTTAAAACTCTGCTCAGTATTTTGTCATATGAAGCAATTAAAAAACTATGTCTTACTACCTGTCCAGTTCATCCAGAAATCTCACTTTGGCTCAAGCTATAGGAGTTTATTGAGTTAATGGAGTTAACCACAATGTAAATAGTATTGTTTAGTATTAACTTTTTAACCAAAACAAACAAATACTAGTTCATAATGTACTACATGAACTAAAATTCTACATTCTTGAAAAATATCACCACCCTGTATATATGTTAGTTCCTTAATGTCTAACTTTAATACCAACCACAGCAGCAATAACACTCAACCAATGTTGACCAGTCTACAATAACTTATTTGACTTCTCTAAGTAAAGTAGCTCATTTCCTGATATTATGCCATGAGGGACACTATATCCAAAAGTTCTCAGTAAAATCCAAATCATCAAAATACCGAGAACAAATATAAATAACTGGCTGGTACTACATAGACAAATAGATAGATATGATTCATCAATAGACAGGAATCAACCTGTGCTTTGAGCTGAGGCCACAAATAACATTTTCCATGTAAAGTATACAGTAAAATCTTAATAGTCGCTTCAGTATGCCAAGCAACATTATTTCCAGCTAGACTTTCATTTGTAAAACTTGTTTCTGTTCAGAACACATGATTTCTGTTATACTCAATAGACGTTGTTTAATAAACCTGTCATCTGTAAAAACCAATTGCACAGACAAATTATTTCCCCTAACGCATAACTAATTCCACAGGAGCATCCGTTACTTTACTCACATCCCAAACAAATGCTTTTAAATTTTCAGTCCTTTTCAACAGATCGCCAATTGTTTCATCATGCATCTTTTCTTTATACCTGTGTGGTTCTTTATGATGAATGATTTCATAATATTACTTTATGATTTTGTCTTGTTTCTTTTAAACACAGATACACTTTGCATATCAAACATGTGGATCTAGCACTCACTTTCACAAAGAAATAGGCTCAGTGCCATTTTTCTTTAAACTCATGATCTTGGCATTTTTATTTCCCCACGTGGGTACAGAGACATATTTCTCTGTTCTTAAAAAAATGGCCAATGCAGAAACCAATGACATGGCGCTTACCATGCAGCTTCAGAGTCCAGAATACAATAGGAACTGGTGGAGGACTTGACACTCTTAAAAGGATCTGGGGACAGTTGTCATATGGAAATGAAGGGTTTTGTCCCTGAGTTTCTCTAGAGGTTGGAAATTCAGAACTTTTATGAAAAATCACTCAACTGTTTAATGTTACCTTGATTTTACTTAAAACACTACCTATGCACACTACACATTTTCTAGACTGGATATCAACAGATTTTGGAGTGAAAATACCAGTTTGCAACATGTGAAAGGAACTGAGTGATACTCATTCTATCAGGGCTAATAAGGCTGGAGTCTAGATTTGGCCACTGTAAGATCCATTAATTTTTCAAGGAAAAGAATTTTTTGTCTTTTTTGTGGGCTTCCCTCGTGGTCCAGCTGGTGAAGAATCTGCCTGCAATACGGTAGACCTGGGTTCAGTCCCTGGGTTGGGAAGATCCCCTGGAGAAGGGAAAGGTACCCACTCCAGTTTTCTGGCCTGGGGAATTCCATGGACTATACAGTCCATGGGGTTGCAAAGGGTGCGTGTAGATGCTACAGCTAATGCCTTTCTCCAAGAAAATCTGTGTCCTGGATATTCAGAGTATAAATGCATGTGTTAGTAGCTCATTCATACCCAATTCTTTGAGACTGCCATGGACTATAGCTCACAAGCTTCTTCTGTCCATGGAATTCTCCAGGCAAGAATAGTGGAGTGGGTTGCCATTCCCTTCTCCAGGGGATCTTCCCAACCCAGGGATAGAACCTAGATCTCCTGAATTACAGGAGTATAATTCCCTTGGCCCAAATATCACCCTGATGTTAAGAAAGATTGAGGACAGGAGGAGAAAGGGGCAACAGAGGATGAGATGGTTGGTTGGTCAATAGACGTAAGTTTGAACAAACTCTGGGAGATAGTGAAGGACAGGAAAGTGTAGCATGCCACAGTCCATAGGGTTGCAGAGTCGGACACACACAGCATATATGAAGCACATACATGAAAATGGAGAACTTCAAGATTCACCAGAAGTTGTCCAAGTTTAGTGCTAGATCCAGTGTGGGTAATGAAGCCTCCTGCTTCAACCTGGGCTCTGCCCTTAGAGATAAGGCCCCTGCCTTCCCCTCTCATGGGCTGCTCTTGGTGGTGTCTCTTCTTCCCTTGGTCCTTTCTCCATCAACCATCAAACTCAGAATATTTCCTGAGAGCTGTCACCCTCTCCCTGGGGAATACCTCTCCCAAGCTCTGCCATCCATCTTGGCTCCTAATTCAAGCTCTTTGGGATTAACCAAATCACAGTTGAGATTGACAAGAGATGCCTCATGAAGAAAAAAATTCTTAGCAACCATCATGACTTCAATCACAAATATATTAAAAACCTGGAAGTAAATATCACATTCCAATCACTAACCCATGGTTTTTTAAAAAAAAAATCTTAGACTACTAGAATGAAATGTTAAGAATATATACAATTTTTAATTGAACTAGAACCCTTAGCAGTCTATACAATTCATCTTTTATAAACAACATAGTAAAAAATATATAATATATATATATATGTCACACAACATATGTAACATCATATATAATTATGATAGAGCATATAGTAAATACTATGTTTAAAAGATAATATAACATGGCACAGACCTCTAAGACAGACTACTTGCAAATGAACCCCACCACTCAGCAGCTTTGTGACTCTGCACAAGTTACTTAACTTTTCTGTGTCTNAAACAACATAGTAAAAAATATATAATATATATATATATGTCACACAACATATGTAACATCATATATAATTATGATAGAGCATATAGTAAATACTATGTTTAAAAGATAATATAACATGGCACAGACCTCTAAGACAGACTACTTGCAAATGAACCCCACCACTCAGCAGCTTTGTGACTCTGCACAAGTTACTTAACTTTTCTGTGTCTTAGATTCCTGACATGAGAATCATAATGACATCTTTATAGTATTTTTATGAGGACCAAATGTCTGCCTGAGAAGATGCATAATGAAAGTATCTGCTATCACATTAGTTCTGAAGGCCTAAAATGGGCACCTGTATGCGTGCATGCTAAGTTGCTTCAGCTATGTTTGACTCTTTGTGACCCTACAGACTGTAGCCTGCCAGGCTTCTCTGTCCATGGGATTCTCCAGGCAAGAATACTGGAGTGGGTTGGAATTTCCGTCTCCAGGAGACCTTCCTGAACCAGGGATTGAACCCATATCTCTTATGTCTCCTGTATAAATTGCCTGAAAACTTTTTCTAATTAACTTATGTCTAACTATCAATGTTTGAATTTCTGTAGACATTTAATTAACCTTCTCCCTAAGGACTATATTTATAATCAAAAAGGAAAACAGAAATCTTCAATGGGAACAGTTCATCCCAAGGCCTCATATTATGTTGAATTAAAGTGGCAAGAGTGGACATCCTTGTTTCATTCATGATCTTAAAGGAAATGCTTTCAGCTTTTCACCATTGAGTATGATGCTGTCTGTATGTTTGCCATACATGGTCTTTATTATGTTTCCTCTATACCCACTTTGTTGAGAGTTTTTAATCCTAAGTGGATATTGTTGTGTTTTAGTAGCTCAGTTATATCCAACCCGACTCTTTGCAACCCCATAGACTGCAGCACGCCAGGCTTCCCTGTCCATCACCAATTTCCGGAGTTTGCTTAAACTCATGTCTGTTGAGTTAATGATGCCATCGAACTATCCCATTCTCCGATGCCCCCATCTCTGCCTGTCTTCAGTCTTTCCCAGATCCAGGTCTTTTCCAGTCAGTCAGCTCTTCACATCAGGTCGCCAAAGTATAGCAGCTTTAGCTTTAACATCAGTTTTCCAATGAATATTCAAGGTTGATTTCCTTTAGGATTGACTGCTTGGATCTCCTTGCTGTCCAGGGGACTCTCAACTCCAACACCGCAGTTTGAAAGCATCAATTCTTTGGTGCTCAGCCTTCTTTATAGTCCAGTTCTCACATCCATACTTGACTACTGGAAAAACCATAGCTTTGACTATACAGACCTTCGTCGGCAAAGTGTTGTCCCAGCTTTTTAATATGGTGCCTAGGTTTGTCATAGCTTTTCTTCCAGGGAGCAGGCATCTTTTAATATCATGGCTGCAGTTACCATTCACAGTGATTTTGGAGCCCCCCAAAATGAAGTCTGTCACTGTTTCAATTGTTTCCCCATCTATTTGCCATTAAGTGATGGGGCCAGATGCCATGATCTTAGTTTTTTTAATGTTGACTTTTAAGCTAGCTTTTTCATTCTCCTCTTTCATCTTCATCAAGAGGTTCTTTAGTTCCTCTTCACTTTCTGCCATAAGGGTGGTGTCATCTGCATATCTGAGGTTATTGATATTTCTCCCGGCAATCTTGATTCTGGATTGTGCTTCATCTAACCTGCCATTACTCATGATGTACTCTGCATATAAGTTAAATAAGCAAGGTGACAATATACAACCTTGACATACTCCTTTCCCGATCTGGAACCAGTTTATTGTTTCACGTCGGGTTCTAACTGTTGCTTCTTAACCTACGTACAGGTTTCTCAGGAGGCAGGTAAGGTAGTCTGGTATCCCCATCTCTTCGAGTGGATATTAACTAATGCCAAAAACTTTTCCACATCTTTTGAGATGATGATATGATTTTTATTCTTAAATGTATTAATGTGGTATATTGTGTTGATATCAATAGGCTTGTGGTCAGCATGTAGTTAACTTCTTCTTCTATCTGGTAGGAGTTTTAATGTCTGCAAAACAACACAAGAATATGGCTCAGGATGTTATCTGTAACCCTTGAGGAGAAACTAAAGGTCTTCGACTTTGTTTTATGATAAAACTATTATTATTTTATCTTGCTAGACTGTTTTCCTTTCTTTCTGCATTTTTTCAGTTTTCTGATTAAATTTGCTCTTTGAAACTCTGAAAAGCCTAAAAGCCTGAAGGTTTTCTACCATCAGGTTGCAGGTCACAAGGAGGTGGGTGGTTCCTGCTTGGTTTCTGTAAGATAAAATTTACCATCAATTCCATATAGGAATACCTGAAAGCTGATTGCTATATTTTAAGTTTCACATAATCTAAAAGCAAGAATTGGAGGATAAGGTAACAAATAATGAGCTCATGTTTCAGATTCTGTTTTTCAGAGAATTTTTTTCCTCTCAATCAGACTTTGCACTCCCTGGACGGAATATTTAGCCAGCACATGCAGTTTCTTCTTCAACACCATGACTGCAATTCAGTCTTGCAATTTGTATAAGTCACTTAACAAAATGATTCAGTTCAGTTCAGTTCAGTTCAGTTCAGTCGCTCAGTCATGTCCAACTCTTTGCGACCCCATGAATCGCAGCACACCAAGCCTCCCTGTCCATCACCAACTCCCAGAGTTCACTCAGACTCGCGTTTATCCAGTCAGTGATGCCATCCAGCCATCTCATCCTCGATCGTCCCCTTCTTCTCCTGCCCCCAATCCCTCCCAGCACCAGAGTCTTTTCCAATGAGTCCTTCGCATGAGGTGGCCAAAGTACTGGAGTTTCAGCTTTAGCATCATTCCTTCCAAAGAAATCCCAGGGTTGATCTTCAGAATGGACTGGTTGGATCTCCTTGCAGTCCAAGGGACTCTCAAGAGTCTCCTCAAACACCACAGTTCAAAAGCATCAATTCTTCGGTGCTCAGCCTTCTTCACAGTCCAAGTCTCACATCCATACATNTTCCTCTGCCTTTTCTAAAACCAGCTTGAACATCAGGAAGTTCACAGTTCACGTACCGCTGAAGCCTGGCTTGGAGAATTTTGAGCATTACTTTACTAGCATGAGAGATGAGTGTAATTGTGTGGTAATTTGAGCATTCTTTGGGATTGCCTTTCTTTGGGATTGGAATGAAAACTGATCTTTTCCAGTCCTGTGGCCACTGCTGAGTTTTTCAAATTTGCTGGCATATTGAGTGCAGCACTTTCNATCTTTCAGGAGTTGAAATAGCTCTACTGGAATTCCATCACCTCCACTAGCTTTGTTCATAGTGATGCTTTCTAAGGCCCACTTGACTTCACATTCCAAGATGTCTGGCTCTAGATGAGTGATCTAGGGAAGATGATTTTTTCATCCACATTAAAAAATTACAAAAGTGAATAAGCAGTGGATAAAATACAGTCACTTTGGAAAAGAGTTGGCCTCTTCTTAGAAGTTAAACATACACTTACGACAAAACCAAGTAATCCCATTCATAGGTATTGCCCAAATTGAATGAAAACTTATATTTATACAAAAACCTGTAGTCAGTGACTAAGCAGATGAAGAGATAAACTGTGATGCATCTAAACAATAGCATCCTATCCAGCAATAAAGAGAAATAAACAGTAAATATACACAACATGGGAAATCTCAAATGCAGCTTGCTGAGTGAAAGAACCTAGTCTCAAATGATTATGTTGTTGTCATTGTTGTTCAGTTGCTACGTCATGACTAACTCTTTGCAACCGCATGGACTGCAGCATGCCAGGCTACCCTGTCCTTCACTACTTCCTGGAGTTTGTTCAAACTCATATCCCTTGAGTCGGTGATCCCATCCAACCATCTCATCCTCTGTGGCCCCCTTCTGCTCCTGCCCTCAATCTTCCCCAGCATCAGGGTTTTTTCCAATGATCAGCTCTTCCCATCAGGTATATAAATGATTATATACTATATGATTCCACTATCACAACAGTTTAGAAAAGGCAATACTATAGGAATAAGCAACAGGTCAGTGATTGTAAGGATTAAGGAGGGAAAGAGGGTCTGCCTATAAAAGAGTAGCACAGGGGAATTCTTTGGGGATATTGAAAGTGTTCTATATCTTCTCAAGGTTACAGGAATGTATGCATGTGTAAGACTGCATAGATATGTACACATAAAAAAATGAACTTTATTGTCTGTAAATTTTACTCTACATAAATTTAAGAGTTAAGAAAGTAAATAAGCAGACCCTTCTAATAGGGAGGTGATGAACTACTAGAAGAAAATCCTTCTATTTATTCATGTGAATGCTACATAGGAGTTCTTAAAAACAAATGCTAAGAGGAACACTTCAGAAAATCTGCAAGTGGAGGTATTGAAGACGGTAGCATATTAGTTCAAGTCTGAATGGATGTTCTGATGAGGGGGTGGGGAGCAGAGCAGAAGTAACATCTCCCCATTCCAGCAGTGCTAAAGGTGTGAGAGTAAGTACAGAGGGAAGACTCTGGGCATATCCAGCAAACAACATTGGTGGCATTTGCCTGGAGCTTAGAAAACAGGGTTGACAAGTGAAGTGCACTGAAATAATAGTGCCTACCTTGCCTGGGGGTGGTGAGGTTTAAATGATATAATGATATAATGCAAGTACAGTGGTATAATATATGTGAAGATTAAGGGGTGGAAAATGTAACATAATGTCTGTATAATGTATGGTTAAGTACTTAAGACATGGAGTGACTCATAGCACTTACTGAGATTTCTCTAGACATTAAAGGGAAATGGAAGTTTCTTAGGCTGGGAGCAGCAGGACACAGAATGGGCTAGATCTGAGGGAGCTACTGTTGGGGATCCTAATTAAAGGCTTTTGCTCCTGGTTACAGAGAAATGTTCTGAATCGGGCAATGGCAGCAAGAACAAAACAGAATGTAGACTCGTGTCTGCAATTCTAGATGTTCAAGGAATGAATCTAAATGAAACTAATTTTTAATCTGATCTTTAGAATTGTGGAGCGGCGTAGAGCTCTGGGGAAAGAAACTGCCCACAGAGTGGTCTTTCCAAAACAGAAACATGATGTCACAGAATAAATGTGTCCTTCCAGAATTCATGTACTGAAATCCTATCACCACGGTGTGAGAGCAGCCTTAGGAGGTGGGTCTTTTGAGAGGTGATTAGGATCTGATAAAATCATGAATGTGAAGTCCTTCTGCATGGGGTTAATGCCCTTAGGAGAAGCTTAAGACCCTCTGCCTTGTGAGGGTGCAATGAGAATTTAGCAGTCTGCAATCTGGAAGGGGGTTCTTATCAGAGTCTGGCCATTGTGCCCCCCTAATCTCATACTTCCAGCCTCCAGAACTGCAAGAAATATAATAGATTTCTCTTATTGATAAGCTATCCAGTTTACAGTTTTTGTTACAGCTTTGACAAGCTAAGATATATTTGAAAGTGAAAGTATTAGTCACTCAGTCATGTCCAACTCTTTGCCACTCCATGAACTGTAACCCACCAGGCTCCTCTGTCTGTGGGATTTTCTAGGCAAAAATGGTGGAGTTGGTTGCCATTTCCTCCTCCAGGGGATCTTCCCAACCCAGAGACTGAACCTGGTTCTTCTGCATTACAGACAAAGATATAGTTATGTCTCCTCTTATCTCAAAGTCTTTCTCTTTACTGGTGTTCCATTGCATTCAAGATAAAGACAAAGTCTTTAAAATTCCCTCCAAATCCCCCATACTCCAAAACCCTATTCCTCTGGCCTCAGAGTGTCCCATTTATCTGCTCACTCCCTACATTCCACCAATCTTCCTTACCACTTCTTAAATGCATTATGTTTTAAACACTTGACGTATGTTACTTATCTATCCAGAATCCTCTCCTAGCTTACCGCCTTTCCACTCATCTTCCATCTATGCCTTGACTTCACCTCTAAGACTTTCAGATCTTCCTTCAAATTTCACCTCCTCAGGAAGCCTTCCCCTCCCTCCTTTATCTGTTCAGTATCGTCTGTCACACAATCTGTGGACTCTTCCTTGCAGTTTTCATTTCACAGTTATTACTTTCATAGGGACTCAAATATTTTCTCAAGGGATGAATGAAACGTCTCATAAGTTTGAATTTCAAATTGTTCTTGTTCAGCTTCTCAGTCATGTCCAGCTCTTTGCAACCCCATAAACTGCTGCACACCAGGCTTCCCTGTCCTTCACCATCTCCCAGAGCTTGCTCAAACTCATGACCATCAAGTCAGTGATGCTATCTAACCATCTCATCCTCTGTCGTCCCCTTCTCCTCCTATCTTCAATCTTTCCCAGCATCAGGGTCTTTTCCAATGAGTCAGCTCTTTACCTCAGGTGGCCAAAGTATTGGAGCTTCAGCATCAGTCCTTCCAATGAATATTCAGGATTGATTTCCTTTAGGATGGAATGGTTGGAACTCCTTGCAGTCCAGGGGACTCTCAAGAGTCTTCTCTAGCACCACAGTTCAAAAGCATCAATTCCTCAATGCTCAGCCTTCTTTATGGTTCAGGTCTCACATCCATACATGACTACTGGAAAAGCGATAACTTTGACTATACAGACAAAGTAATAATTGGCAAAGTAATGCCTGTTTTTTAATATGCTGTCTAGGTTGGTCATAGCTTTTCATCCATGGAGCAAGCGTCTTTTACTATCATGGCTTCAGTTACCATCTGCAGTGATTTTGGAGCCCAAGAAAACTAAGTCTATCACTGTTTCCATTGTTTCTCCATCTATTTACTGTCAAGTGATGATCTTCGTTTTTTGATTGTCGAGTTTTAAGCCAGCTTTTTAACTCTCCTCTTTCACCTTCATCAAGAGGTTCTTTAGTTCCTCTTTGCTTTCTGCCATAAGGGTGGTATCATCTGTATATCTGAGGTTACTGATATATCTCCTGGCAAACTTGACTCCAGCTTATGCTTCAGATACACAGGTGGAAATGGAGGAACACTGGGAAAGATACAGTTTGAACGAGACAACTTTGCTTTGCATTTGATAATTTTTTGCCTACTAGCTCAATAATGTACATTCAGTGATACATGTCAAGGTATTTTGAGTGAATAATAGGTGTTACATGAATAAAAAGACTTCTTTAATATTTATTTCCTATGGCAAGATTTCTAGTATACTTTTCAATAGTATTCTCTTTAAAAATAATCTAGAATACTTGTGAAGAACATCAGAACATTTTCTGCATGTATGGTATATAAGATAATTTTAAAGAAAAAAAGTAGAATGTCAAGTCAAGTCAGTTTCTACTTTCAGTCATGCCTCCCTTCCTAATCATACAGTAGCATTTGAGAATGTATGCCTCTGTCAAATACAGATGTTTGATGCAACTGCCTTAGTCCACTAAACAAGTCAGACGCGCTTTTGAGCACTGATGATTTATGATTTATTTCTTTCTTAACCATGGGAGCCATCTAAGCTACTCTCAGAAATACTACTAGACCAGCCCATCTTAAACTATTCCTGGACACTCACACATAGAGTCATTCAAAGTAAACAAGGCCCCTGTAGTGCAAACCGAAGGGAATATGAAGGTAATTATGCCTCCTTCTACTTCAAAGCTGCCTGACAATTGACTTAAAAGTACACTTGCCAATACTTCATAAGCAAGTTTTTATTCACTGTTTACTCCCTGTGCAAATATGATTTCCTGTGGCTCATGCTCATATGTAATAAAGATCAGAGATATTATCTTTTATTTTACTCTCTTCACATTTAAAGGGAAAAATAAACACTTAAAGAACCTCTTAAGTCATAAAGAATAAGAATTGGTCTCTCAGTGCTTAGGGAAAACAGGTCCCCCTAGATTAGGCCAAGATTCACTGTAATAACATAGTTCCAAATCAAGTTGGGCTGGAAGTGATAGTACAATGAAACACAGATTGGGGCCAAAATAGGCCACTGATATGGCCAATGCAAGATCTCTGTATCTTCATCTGTGAACTGGTCATTCTTCATTTACTTAGCAGCTGTTGTCTGGACATCTGCTGCGCCATGCACTTGGGGAGATGCACAGTTCACACTGACAAGACAGCAGTCCCACTCTTCATTAGCCTACCTTCTGTTTGGGAAAAGGGCTTCTGAGGTGGCACCAGTGGTCAAGAACCTGCCTGCCAATTCAGGAGACATTAATGAAGCATGTTTGATCCCTGGATCAGGAAGATCTCCTGAAGAAACTGGCAACCCACTCCAGTATTCTTGCCTGGAGAATTCCACAGACAGAGGAGCCTGAAGGGCTACAGTCCGCCATTTCCTTCTCCAGGGGATCTTCCTGACCCTGGGATTGAACCCAGGTCTCCCGTGTTGTAGACAGACGCTTTACTGTCTGAGCCCCCTGGGAAGTCATATTTGGGGGAATTCCTTCTCCAGGGGATCTTCCTGACCCTGGGATTGAACCCAGGTCTCCCGTGTTGTAGACAGACGCTTTACTGTCTGAGCCCCCTGGGAAGTCATATTTGGGGGAAAAGACAGTAATAATTTAAAAATGTTTATGCAAATTGTAGTGACTGCTGTGAAGGAGAATTGCATGGTGCTATAAGCAAAAAGCAGAATCATCAGAAAAATTCACTGTGACAAGGTAGTTCATAAGAAGGTCTGAGAGATATGAAGAGATCTGACCCTCATCCCACTCTTCAAGGCTGAATGTGGAGATCGAGTACACAAAAATAGAATACTCCATCTGTGAGCAACATAAGAACTATTTTGTCAAGCTCCCATTGGCTTTTTCTTACATCTGGGGTCTCTGGACTGTTGAAGACACTGGCAGCAATGTGCCCCAAGGAATTGGAGTAACAACTTAGGATCCTGCAGTTTCTAAGAATTGTACTTAAGTCCTTAAATACTACTGTTGGTGTTTGCAGGAGACCGAGATTTGCCATAGAGTATAGCTTGGGAGAGGCTTTACCAGGTGACGCTAGTGGTAAAGAACCAGCCTGCCAATTCAGGAGACTTTAAGAGAAGTGGGTTTGATCCCTGGATTGGGAAAATCCCCTAGAGGAGGGTATAGCAACCCACTCCAGTGTTCTTGCCTGGAGAATCTCATGGATAGAGGAGCCTGGCAGGCTACAGTCTGTGGGGTCGCAGAGTCGGACATAGCTTGCAAGGGAGCTAGAAAACAACAGAGCAATGTCTTCAAATTTTTGAGTGAAATGATTTTTCAACTTGGAATTTCAAATTTTTATTTATTTACTCCTAGTAAAGTAAAACTCTATTTGACAAGACTGATTTGAAACCCAGGAATAGTTTTGTGCTCTCTTCTCCTTTCCTTTCCAGTGAGAAAATGTTAGCTGGCAACAAAGCATCATGATGAGGTGTGGACATTAGAAAGGAACAAAAGTCAGGGCTCCAGCTGTCCTCGCCCAGACACTACTATCTCCTCTTTTGCACAGAGGAGGAGCATTTTTGAATCTTTCCAAAAGCTCAATTCAGTTCAGTTGCTCAGTCGTGTCCGACTCTTTGCAACCTCATGGACTGCAGCATGCCAGGCTTCCCCATCCATCACCAACTTCCAGAGCTTACTCAAAACTCAGATCCATTGAGTTCGTGATGCCATCCAACCATCTCGTCCTCTGTTGTCACCTTCTCATCCTGCCCTCAATCTTTCCCAGCATCGGGGTCTTTTCCAGTGAGTCAATTCTTTGCATCAAGTGGCCAAAATATTGGAGCTTCAGCTTCAACATCGGTCCTTCCAACGAATACTCAGGATTGATTTCCTTTAGGATTGACTAGTTTGATCCTCTTGCAGTCCAAGGGACTCTCAAGAGTCTTCTCCAACTCCACAAAAGTAGACAATTCATAGAATCCTTCAGTTAAAAGCTGACATTTGGAATCTCAGACAGAANTCTGTTGTCACCTTCTCTTCCTGCCCTCAATCTTTCCCAGCATCGGGGTCTTTTCCAGTGAGTCAATTCTTTGCATCAAGTGGCCAAAATATTGGAGCTTCAGCTTCAACATCGGTCTTTCCAACGAATACTCAGGATTGATTTCCTTTAGGATTGACTAGTTTGATCCTCTTGCAGTCCAAGGGACTCTCAAGAGTCTTCTCCAACTCCACAAAAGTAGACAATTCATAGAATCCTTCAGTTAAAAGCTGACATTTGGAATCTCAGACAGAAACTATAATAAATTTAAAAAAAAATTCTTGATGGATGTTTCAGTGATTAAAGTCAGAAACCATGAAATATTAGTCTAAACACAAAATGAAACAAAACAAAAAACACTTTCCTGCTCTCTTGCTGTCAATGATTTCTGGAGAGGTCAGAGAATATGAAGTGTTTGAAGAGCATCTGAGTCACCTATCTATTTCAAACACTCGATCCCATAATCAAAGCTTAAATTCAGAAGTTTATTGGTCATGTCTTGTTAATAGCAAGCCTAGAGCTAACTTTAATTAACACCTCCATTACAAAAGTCATTTTTCCAGAAGTCATTGCCTTAAGTGAATAAAGTTCAAGAAAGTAAA
>SJYQ01006401.1:226624-287963 GCA_006410935.1 Redunca redunca
CAGAGATATTACTTTGCCAACAAAGATCTGCCTCGTCAAGGCTATGGTTTTTCCACTGGTCATGTATGGATGTGAAAGTTGGACTGTGAAGAAAGCTGAGTGCCGAAGAATTGATGCTTTTGAACTGTGGTGTTGGAGCAGACTCTTGAGAGTCCCTTAGACTGCAAGGAGATCCAACCAGTCCATTCTGAAGGAGATCAGCCCTGGGATTTCTTTGGAAGGAATGATGCTAAAGCTGAAACTCCAGTACTTTGGCCACCTCATGCAAAGAGTTGACTCATTGGAAAAGAGGGAGGGAGGGATTGGGGGCAGGAGGAGAAGGGGACGACCGAGGATGAGATGGCTGGATGGCATCACGGACTCGATGGACGTGAATCTGAGTGAACTCCGGGAGTTGGTGATGGACAGGGAGGCCTGGCATGCTGCGATTCATGAGGTTGCAAAGAGTCGGACACAACTGAGTGACTGAACTGAACTGAACTGAAATGTCCAAAACAGGCAAATATGTAGAGATATAAAGTATATGAGTGATTGTATAGGGCTAGAGGGAGGGTACCTGGGGAGAAATAAAGATTGACTGCTAATAGTACATTTCCTTTCGTGGATGGTAAAAACATTCTACAGTTTACTGTGGTGATGATTGCACAACTCTGAATATATGAAAAACCATAGAAGCATGCATTCTACATGGATAAGTCATATCCATTTATATCTCAGTAAAACATATATTTTAAATGGAAATCTAAAATAAATATCATGTATTCTTTATCTGGTAAATGTATATCAGACATTGTTTAAATTTATCCTCATACCCCAAAAGAATTGTCTTTAAAACAACAAAAATTTGGGGACAATGAATAATTACTCTATAGTAGCATCCTTATTTTTCATTTATTTTTTAGTTTGGCAGTAAAATTGGCCTGATGTATGGCTAGTTAAGATGCCTGTCATTGCTTGGAAGTCTATGCCTTTTACTTGAATAGCTACCCCCCAACAGCATTTCAAAGTTATTAAAAAAAAATATTGACAATGAAAATAAAGGAAAATTTGACAGTCTCAAGTGTAAATAAAACTTCATATTTTATTTTGTGTGATTGATGTAATCATTTCAAAACAATAACTGGATACACGTGCAGTGTCATTCCAAACAGTCAAGTATGTTCTAGAATGTCTGACACCTCTGTGGCTTGACAATGTTGATATATAAATTGCCGTTTTAGTTATCATCAACCTAAAGGACTAATCAGGGGAAAAGGCACATTCTTTAAAAGGTAACCATAGTCCTGGATCCTGAATCTAGCAGAAGTCTTTGGTTGAGGAAGAAAGGAGGCAATTTTTATTTTGAAAGATTTGTCGATCAGCATTTTAAACCACCAAATTAAGAGATCCTCTCATCACCACATGGCCAGATGGCTGCATTGTTTGTTAGAAGCTGCAGAAAAAAGGAATTTGGTTTCTTCTAAGATAAAGCCTAAGTATATATTTGGTCATAGTACACATTCAAATGCCTAGATTTCAAAAGCAATTTGACATCATGATCTTTGTTAACATTTTCTAAGCAGAATCTCCATAAGAATAGAAATAGATTTTAGCTGACTTCAGGAGAGATGAAAACATACCCAGGAAAGAAAAGCAAAGTTCCCACATTCTGGGCTAAAACCCACTTGTCATATATCCTCTTGCAGAGCAATTTCCTTTTAGTGGGTGCATTATGTACTGGCATTTCTCAACTGTTGCATTTGACTATCAGAACAATCCAAAATGTTGACTAAAATGAATACATGAAAAAATAAAACTGTCCACATACAGTGGATCAGTTCAAAGACTGAAATCTGAATTTTTTACTTGACATATTAGTATTGTTTTTATCTGACTTAATTTGCATTGAGATAAAACTATTTTTTCAGTTCATTTCAGTTCAGTCGCTCAGTCGTGTCCAACTCTTTGAGACACCATGAACTGCAGCACGCCAGGCCTCCCTATCCATCACCAACTATCAGAGTTCACTCAAACTCATGTCCATCGAGTCAGTGATGCCATCCAGCCATCTCATCCTCTGTGGTCCCCTTCTCCTCCTGCCCCCAATCCCTTCCAGCACCAGAGTCTTTCCCAATGAGTCAACTCTTTGCATGAGGTGGCCAAAGTATTGGTCTTTCAGTTTTAGCATCAGTCCTTCCAATGAATACCTAGGACTGGTCTCCTTCAGAATGGACTGGTTGGATCTCCTTGCAGTCCAAGGGACTCTCAAGAGTCTTCTCCAACACCACAGTTCAAAAGCATCAATTCTTTGGCACTCAGCTTTCTTCACAGTCCAACTCTCACATCCATACATGACCACGGGAAAAACCGTAGCCTTGACTAGACGGACCTTTGTTGGCAAAGTAATGTCTCTGCTTTTGAATATGCTATCTAGGTTGGTCATAACTTTTCTTCCAAGGAGTAAGCATCTTTTAATTTCATGGCTGCAGTCACCATCTGCAGTAATTTTGGAGCCCCCCAAAATAAAGTCTGACACTGTTTCCACTGTTTCTCCATCTATTTCCCATGAAGTGATGGGACCAGATGCCTTGATCTTAGTTTTCTGAATGTTGAGCTTTAAGCCAACTTTTTCACTCTTTATTAAATATAGCTAACTTAGAAAAGTTGTTATGAATTGTTTCTTTGTAGTTGTTTTGTGTCCAACTCTTTGCGACCCCATGGACTGCAACACACAAGGCCTCCATCTCCCTCACCGTCTCCCAAAGTTTGCCCAAGTTCATGTTCATCACATCAGTGATGCCATCCAGCCATCTCATACTCTGACACCCTCTTCTCCTTCTGCGCTCAATCTTTCCCAGTATCAGGGACTTTTTCAGTGAGTCGTCTGTTCATATCAGGTGACTAAAATACTGGAGCTTCAGCTTCAGCATCAGTCCTTCCAGTCCAGTGAATATTCAGGGTTGATTTCCCTTAAGATTAACTGGCTTGATCTCCTTGCTGTCCAAAGGACTTTCAGGAGTTTTATCCAGCACTACGTTTCAAAAGCATCGATTCTTTGACCTTCTGCCTTCCTTACAGTCCAGCTGTCACAGCTGTACATGATCACTGGGAAGACCACAGCCTTGACTATAGGGACCTCTGTTGGCAGAGGTACATCTCTGCTTTTCAACACAGGTTTGTTTGTTGCCTAGGTTTGTCATCGCTCTCCTGCCAAGGAGCAATCGTCTTCTGAATATATGGGTGCAGTCATCATCCTCAGTGATTTTGGAGCCCAAGAAGAGGAAATTGGTCACTACTTCCACATTTTCTCCTTCTGTTTGCCATGCAGAACTTCCAGATGTTCAAGCTGGTTTTAGAAAAGGCAGAGGAACCAGAGATCAAATTGCCAACATCTGCTGGATTATCAAAAAAGGGAGAAAGTTCCAGAAAAACATCTATTTCTGCTTCATTGACTATGCCAAAGCCTTTGACTGTGTGGATCACAATAAACTGTGGAAAATTCTTCAAGAGATAGGAATACCAGACCACCTGACCTGCCTCTTGAGAAACCTATATGCAGGTCAGGAAGCAACAGTTAGAACTGGACATGGAACAACAGACTGGTTCCAGATAGGAAAAGGAGTTCGTCAAGCCTGTATATTGTCACCCTGCTTATTTAACTTATATGCAGAGTACATCATGAGAAGTACAAGCTGGAATCAACATTGCCAGGAGAAATATCAATAACCTCAGATATGCAGATGACACCACCCTTATGGCAGAAAGTGAAGAAGAACTCAAAAGCCTGTTGATGAAAGTGAAAGAGGAGAGTGAAAAAGTTGGCTTAAAACAACATTCAGAAAACGAAGATCATGGCATCTGGTCCCATCACTTCCTGACAAATAGATGGGGAGACAGTGGAAACACTGTCAGACTTTATTTTGAGGGGCTCCAAAATAACTGCAGACAGTGATTGCAGCCATGAAATTAAAAGCGCTTACTCCTTGGAAGGAAAGTTATCACCAGCCTAGACAGCATATTCAAAAGCAGAGACATCACTTTGCCAACAAAGGTCCGTCTAGTCAAGGCTATGGTTTTTCCCGTGGTCATGTATGGATGTGAGAGTTGGACTGTGAAGAAAGCTGAGTGCCAAAGAATTGATGCTTTTGAACTGTGGTGTTGGAGAAGACTCTTGAGAGTCCCTTGGACTGCAAGGAGATCCAACCAGTCCATTCTGAAGGAGACCAGTCCTAGGTATTCATTGGAAGGACTGATGCTAAAACTGAAAGACCAATACTTTGGCCACCTCATGCAAAGAGTTGACTCATTGGGAAAGACTCTTATGCTGGAAGGGATTGGGGGCAGGAGGAGAAGGGGACCACAGAGGATGAGATGGCTGGATGGCATCATCAACTCGATGGACATGAATCTGAGTGAACTCTGGGAGTTGGTGATGGACAGGGAGGCCTGGCGTGCTGCAATTCATGGGGTCACAAATAGTTGGACATGACTGAGTGACTAAACTGAACTGAACTGAATGGGGCCGGATGCTATGATCTTAGTATTTTTCAATATTTAGTACTCTTGCCTGGAAAATCCCATGGACGGAGGAACCTGGAAGGCTGCAGTCTGTGGGGTCCCTGAGGGTCAGACGTGACTGAGCGACTTCCCTTTCACTTTTCACTTTCATGCATTGGAGAAGGAAATGGCAACCCACTCCAGTGCTCTTGCCTGGAGAATCCCAGGGACAGGGGAGCCTGGTGGGCTGCCGTCTATGGGGTCGGACACGACTGAAGCGACTTAGCAGCAGCAGCAGTCTTAAGCTGGCTCATTCACTCTCCTCCTTCACCCTCATTAAAAGACTCTTTAGTTCCTCTTCACTTTCGGCCATTAGAGTGGTATCATCTGCCTACTTGACTTCACATGTTATGAATTACAATCTACTTAAAATTATTTATATTTTCTTATCTTAATATAGTTTAAGGTTAAACTTTTCTCATAGTAGCTTTCATCCAAATAACTTGTCACTATCTAATAAAATATAGTAAAATTTTATTTTTACATGCCTACATCCTCCATTTATGAAAGTAGATTTATAGGTAAAATGCTTGACTTAATAATCCAGAGAAAACAGTATACACCTGCTTCCGCTGCTGCTAAGTTGCTTCAGTCATGTCTGACTCTGTACAACTCCATAGATGGCAGCTGTTTACTACGTGTGAGTACCTTTGAAGAATATTTTATTAGATTATTTAAAAGTCAAAATCATAAAGTGGCATAATTTTCTGTGATACTTATTCCTACAATGTTTCATCTTAAAACCATAATAATGACAGAAGAGAAGCTTTGAATTTAAAAGTTATGCACAACCATAAAATTAGCAAGAAAAGTTGTTTGTGTTCTCTTGATGATGATACTGTGTTTCCATCTGCTTTAACTGAATGTATCTGCAGATGCTCTAAACAAGGACAAATGTAGACACAATGTGGAATGCATTTTATGTGAAGAACAAGGAGCCTTGAGTCCAAAAAAGGCTAGTACCTTTTATGTGTATTTATTATGATTCAAAAGCAGAGACATTACTTTGCCGACTAAGGTCTGTCTAGTCAAGGCTATGGTTTTTCCAGTAGTCATGTATGGATGTGAGAGTTGGACTGTGAAGAAGGCTGAGCACCGAAGAATTGATGCTTTTGAGCTGTGGTGTTGGAGAAGACTCTTGAGAGTCCCTTGGACTGCAAGGAGATCCAACCAGTCCATTCTGAAGATCAACCCTGGGATTTCTTTGGAAGAAATGATGCAAAAGCTGAAACTCCAGTACTTTGGCCACCTCATGCGAAGAGTTGACTCATTGGAAAAGACACTGATGCTGGGAGGGATTAGGGGCAGGAGGAGAAGGGGACGACAGAGGATGAGATGGCTGGATGGCATCACTGACTCGATGGCCGTGAGTCTGAGTGAACTCTGGGAGTTGATGATGGACAGGGAGGCCTGGCGTGCTGCAATTCATGGGATCGCAAAGCAACTGAACTGAACTGATTATGGTTCTCAACTTTTTGCCTGTTTCTCTTTTTTAGCAAATCCTTATTAGGGGATAAAGAAGCCAATTTTTAAGCACTTTAAGCAGTATTAACAGCCTGATTCATATTAGCCCAGTTAATCATCCTATAACTTCTGTATTTAATTTCTTACATTCTTGTTAGAAGTAAACGATGCAGAAAATAAGGAAAATAGTTAAATTGATGATTATTACACCTATCACCTGTGACACTACTTTCACTTCACACATATACATTTATCCACAAGGATTCACTGAGCATCTGTGAAATGCCAGGCTATTGTAATGACCAGAATCTGACCTCATGAACGAATGATCTAGTCCAGGCTGAAGGAAATAAACTGTGCTCAAGAACAAAGGTAATTAAGTAAATACCAGTACTTTATTTCATGTCAATGTATGGCAAAAAAACCACCATAATACTGTAAAATAATTAGCCTCCAATTAAAATAAATTAATTAAAAAAAAAGAATCTTTCCCTGTATCACTTGACATACAGTAAGCCTCCTACATAAAAACAAGTTCCATTCCAAGAGCACATTTCTAAGTCCCCTTTGTTTGTAAGTCCAACAAAGTTAGCCTAGGTACCCAACTAGCACAGTTGACTATATAGTACTGTATGATAGTAGGTTTATAATACTTTTCACACAAATAATACATAAAAATGAAGTGCCAAAAAATAAAGCACAGTAGTGTAGTGCAACAGCTGGTAAGCAAGGGCTGGCATTGAGTGAACAGGCAGGAAGAGTTACTGACTGGAGGGGGAAGAGAAGGTGAGGAGAAGGTGGACATGAGGGATAGTCAGCAATAGCAGATGGAGGGCAAGCTGCAGTTTCATTCACCTCTGACATTAATGACACAGGTTCTGATTCCTTGCTGGATTCAAATCTATCTACCTTTTCGAAAAAATGATCCAGTGATGTCTGGGTAGTAGCTCTCTTTTTCTCATCTTGGATGGCATGTTCACATCTTTGAAGGTCTGCAAATTAAAGTTTGTGTTTTGAGGACTTAATGTATTTGGATTTGCACATACAGTCATTTGAAAGATGACTCAGTGACACTGAGAGTCCTTTGGACTGCAAGGAGATCCATCCAGTCAGTCCTAAAGGAAATCAGTCTTGAATATTCACTAGAAGGACTGATAATGAAGCCGAAGCTCCAGGACATTGGCCACCTGATGTAAACAGCTGACTCATTGGAAAAGACCCTGATGCTGGGAAAGATTGAGAAGGGGGCAACAGAAGATGAGATGGTTGGATAGCATCACTTACTGAATGGACATGAGTTTGAGCAAGCTCCAGGAGCTGGTGATGGACAGGGAAGCCTGGTGTGCTGCAGTCCATGGGGTCACAAAGAGTCGGACATGACTGAGTGACCGAAATGAACATTCCAGATTGAGATAAAGTGTCAACAAAGAGCAGTTACACTTATTCCTAATTGGATGATGTCTCAGACATACAGACTCAGCCTCCATGCAGCCCATTAAACAATAATGAATAATCTCCCAGGCTTTAATGTTGGTCATACATAACACTCACCTTAAGCTGTTAGAAACTTTAACTTCCTGTTACCAAGTTTCCTTATATAATATCCTCCTGTTTAAGTTCTTCCTGTAATAACATGGGAGCAGTCTCACTTGCAGGAATGGAAATACCTAATTCTAACCCATAGGTCTCCTTCAATTCTTATTGCACAGGAAGTGTATCACAAAGTTATGAGTTCCCCTCTCATTCATCTTTTAAAAGTCTGCTGAATTATTCCCAGAGTCGTTTATTGTTCAGAAAGAAGGACATTTTGTCCACCCACTTTGATCTAACTCTGGAGTTCCTCTAGAAAGTTTCCCTTGCCTTGGATTTCACAACCTCTGTCTTCTCCTTCTCCTCCGCTGGTGCTTAATACAGAGATTCCTATCGTTCATTACTCAGCAGCTAGTCAGGGGAAAACCATCCTTTCGTTGTTTTGTACCATTTTCCCTCTTCTGCTAATTAAATGGGTCCTGCCTGCCTGCCTGCCAAGCTCACCGCGAATCTATCTTCTCAGAGATGCCATTTGTGATGAATCCCTTCTCCCAGCTTCCTCCACCAGTACATGTGCCTGTTACTTCTGTAACACTGCATGGTCATCCGTGTAGGGATGCATTCGGCCTTCAGCAGACCAAAATTTTCTGAGAGCAGGAAAAACATCTGTTTGTCTTCTCAGCACCCAGCACCAAGCCATAAACCTCGGATGTGTAGGGCCCTTAGTCCTCTGATCAACCTATACGATCTCCACTCCACAGTGACCATTCCCCAGTCCTACTGGACAGAGGCTTGTCTTACACTTTCCACTCAGAGTTCAGCATCAGAGGATGGCTGAATCTCAAGTAAACAGTCCACAGTCATAGAGAATGAGCATATCTTAAGAGCATTTCCATCACAGAGACCATTTCACTGTGAACTGCACTTACAGTAGAACTATCAAAGCTTCAAATTCAGGGCTCTGGGTACATAGGATCCCCTCGTAGGTATTCACAAAGTTATATGTTTTTGTGATTTTCAGATTGCAGTTGTCTCTTTCCATCAGACTCCCTGAATCTTACCTCTTCTCATGTGGAGGGTCATCAGAGTGACCCCAGACATGTGTGGGGTCTGGCTCAAGAGAAAATGAGTGGATTTATATTTCCTTGAGATATGTTTATATAGTTTGAGATCACATCCATGTAAGAATGTCTTCCTGAATGCTCCCGTCATGGACAGAGGGTAACCCAGCCAGACATTGCACCAAGAAGATTTCAGATGAGAGACAGTTTTCCAGTTGAATGTGTCCTACCATCCCCAATACCAGAAATATAAAATAGTAAACAAGGTTTACGTACCAGGAGCTAGTCTGTGAAGAATTCTAGTCACCAAACGTGTAAAATTACAAATACAAGATTGGGTTCCATTGGTGTCTAGACAACACAGAAGTTCTCCCCAGTGGAAAATTCAGTAACATAGCATTGAAAATTATAAATGTACCATGTCCTTGTCTTTCTTTTTCAGTAGGAATCAAAAGAGAATTTATCCAAATGTTAGTTTGTAGAGCATAAACTTTAATAGTATTAAAATGAATGAATATACCTATAGCCACTCATATATGAAAGAAATTATTTAGTGATTTCTCACTGGATTTGAAAACAACCTGGAAAATGTGCAAGATGTTATCAATATAAGTTTGTGAAGCTGAAAAAATTAAAATCAACAGTATTGGGGCTGAATTATCTTTCTATTCTTGCTAGAGAAAATGATATTATAAAACTGCTTTTATATGAAGAGATAATCAGAGTTTTGAGCCAACACTGTAGGGGAAAATATTATGTAGGTGTACCAGGCTGTTTATTAATAAAAAGCATTTTTCAGAAAGTTCTTGTGTTTATGGTATTTGTCAGTCTTTTTAAATTTGAGATTTGTTGTGATTTCCTTTCTCTTTCTAAATAAATAGTCACTTTCACATCTAATTTAAACTTTTTGATTTCATCATTCTTTTTCTAAAGGAATGTCTCCCAAAATTGTATGCATATCAGACCCTAAAAACTTCCCCTACCACCAACATCCAGAAAGATGTATGGGCTCAATACAATATAAGCAAACAACTGCTTTATGTCTTGCTTTGTTCCAATCTTGGTCCAGCCAGCAAGTATGGAGAGTTTCCTCCTCCAAACATAGGCAGAGTTTCACATTGTAACACAAAATTAATTTTTAAAAATGTTCATCTTCAGAAATGAAATACAGTATCAGAGAGCAGAGAAATGGTTATTATAGATGCTTTTCTTGGGTCTCTCTCCTTTGCCCTCTTCCACTGTAAAATAGGATAATAGAGCTTTGTGACGCCCAGGGGCCAGGTCATGCACCTTTCTTTAAGGTGAATGAAAAATTGTCTAATCAATTCAATAACTGCCATCCCAGCTGCCTATAATGAAAAGTCCCTGAGTACTAATGGATACTGAGCCAGCTTTCCAAGGACAGAGTTACTATTATTATATGAATATTCTCAAACTGCTCTAGATTGTAAACCAGGAAGCACCTACTCTTTATGCTTCCATTTGCTCTGTCTGCAAAAGGTCTTATGCCCGAATCCTCCCTATTAACCAAAAGATTGAGAGTGTGGGTGGCATTTCACACCCTTCCTTATTCCAAATGTCCATCAAGTTATTCTTAACAAGCAAATACTGTATCCAAGAAATGTACTGCAATGATATTGTGAGCCCAGGAAACTTGAAGAAATCTCTCAGTAATTAGGATTAAAACAATAGTGAGCTTTATACTTCATCAATATATAACTATTGTAATTTTTAAGGCCTTTCCCAAAATCTTTCCCTTATGGTTCTTTCCCAACCCCAAAAAGAAAAATGATAGACTGTAAGAAAGCATGACCCCAAACAACTAACTGAAATCAGAAACCCCTATATGCTTTCAGGTATCTGCTTAAGTCCAAATATCTGACTATTCAGGTAATTAATATTCTCATCCAGCTTTTTATGGTCCTACTGGTTTTCTTCCTTTATTTTTTTTTTAATTAGAGTATAGTTGCTTTACCACTTCGTGTGAATTTCTTGCCGTATAGCAAAGTGAATCCGCCACTCACATACATATGTCCCCTCTTCCTTGGATTTCCTTCCCATTTAGGTCACCACAGAGCACCAAGTAGAGTTCCCTGTGCTACTAAGTAGGTCCTTGTTAGTTATCTATTTCGTATGTAGTAGTACCATGGTAGTTTATTCTAATGAATGTGATGTGGTTGTGGTTGGGTTCAGTTGCTAAGTCGTGTCCAACTCTTTGTGAACCCATGAACTGCAGTACGCCAGGCTTCTCTGTCCTTCACTATCTCCGGAAGTTTGTTCAGACTCATGTCCATTGAGTCAGTGATGCCATCCAACCATCTCATCCTCTGTAGCCCTCTTCTCCTCTTTCCCTCAATCTTTCCCAGCATCAGGGTCTTTTCCAAAGAGTTGGCTCTCCACATCAGGTGGCCAAAGTATTGAAGCTTCAGCTTCAGCATCAGTCCTTCCAATGAATATTCAGGATTGATTACCTTTAGGATTGACAGCTTTGATCTCCTTACAGTCCAAGGGAGTCTCAAGAGTCTCCTCCAACACCACAGGNGGATTTCCTTCCCATTTAGGTCACCACAGAGCACCAAGTAGAGTTCCCTGTGCTACTAAGTAGGTCCTTGTTAGTTATCTATTTCGTATATAGCAGTACCATGGTAGTTTATTCTAATGAATGTGATGTGGTTGTGGTTGGGTTCAGTTGCTAAGTCGTGCCCAACTCTTTGTGAACCCATGAACTGCAGTACGCCAGGCTTCTCTGTCCTTCACTATCTCCGGAAGTTTGTTCAGACTCATGTCCATTGAGTCAGTGATGCCATCCAACCATCTCATCCTCTGTAGCCCTCTTCTCCTCTTTCCCTCAATCTTTCCCAGCATCAGGGTCTTTTCCAAAGAGTTGGCTCTCCACATCAGGTGGCCAAAGTATTCAAGCTTCAGCTTCAGCATCAGTCCTTCCAATGAATATTCAGGGTTGATTACCTTAAGGATTGACAGCTTTGATCTCCTTACAGTCCAAGGGAGTCTCAAGAGTCTCCTCCAACACCACAGGTCAAAAGCATCAATTCTTCGGTGCTCAGCCTTCTTTATGGTCCAACTCTCACTTCCATACATGACTACTGTAAATACCATAGCTTTGACTATACAGATCTTTGCCAGCAAAGTGATGTCTTTGCTTTTTCAATATGCTGTCTAGGTAGTTTTTCTTCTAAGGAGCAAGTGTCTTTTAATTTCATGGCTGCAGTCACCATCCACAGTGATTTTAAAGCCCAAGAAAATGAAATCTGTCGCTGTTTCCACTTTCTCCCCATCTATTTGACATGAAGTAATGGGACCAGATGCCATGATCTTAGGTTTTGAATGCTGAGTTTTAAGCCAGCTTTTTCACTTTCCTCTTTCACCTTCATTAAGATGCTCTTTATTTCCTCATCACTATCTGCCATTAGAGTGGTATCATCTACAAATCTGAGCTTGTTGATATTTCTTCCTGCAGTCTTGATTCCAGCTTGTGCTACATCCAGCCCTGCATTTTGTATGGTGTACTCTTCCTAGAAGTTAAATAAGCAGGGTGGAAATATACACTTTTGACATACTCCTTTCCTAGATCGGAAACAGTCTGTTGTTCCAAGTCCACTTTCGATGGTTTTAAATTATAACAATTCTTTGACTGTTGCTCTGAATTACTATTTAATCTTATAGCTATTGTTTTTACACTCTTATTTATCCAGACACTTATTTAAGATAGCTACAAAAGTGTCAGAGTTTACAAGATTAAATACATTAAAAATTAACTAAAATAATGAGACACAGAGAACTCCATTGATAGTACATGATATGAAAAGTAGGTGGAGAAAGGGAGCAGGAAATAAGAGAAAAGAAAGAACCAGCAAGAAATAGTTGCTGCGATTATAAAGAGTTTGCAACTATTAAAAGCTTTGTTTCTGTTTCATGAGATTTAACAACCCTCTGAAAACCTGGAGATTTTGTTGAGACTGTTACACTGGTTCTGTACAAAGATGTTCTGTGTTGTTTGCTGGGCCATGAAAGGCAGACGGCATTCAGTGGAATCAGTGGGAATCATGAGTAGGATATTAGAGACCCATGCAGAAGCTCAAAGGTAAGACGGCTGTTTCTATGCCAGATCAACTATACAAAAATATTTGACTCGCGAATCATTCGCGCCCAACTAATTCCTGCTTTCTTCAAAAAGGACTGTCAGGTTTTTCACTTAATTGACAGTTGTTGCCCTTTTCCCAGGTCTGCTTTGTGAACCTGGATGTGAACAAGGATGCGTGCAGCACGGAGCGTCTGCAGCAGGTAACTCGGGAAACTGAACTCTGGGAGCTCCCTTCAAGGGCTGGCTGCACTGACGAGAGACCTGTCATGACTCTGCCTCAGTGATGCTTTGTAGGAGACTCATTAATCACATGATTTCATCACAGCCCATCTCCCTGACCTCTTCCTGACACTTTTCTACACAGTTTGCTCTCCTTACATTTGAGAATTGCTTTCCCAAGTAGACTAGACTGTTTCCTAAGCAGTCTCTTTCTGCTGCGCCCCCAGTGCCTAGGAGTGACTTTTCTACTGCTGCCCTCTACACACTCAAGCACTCTTTCTATGATGACTTTTCCAAAGTTTTTCCAAAACCTGCTTGATACCAGCTAGCCCTTCCCTCTGGCTTGCTCCTGCTTGCTGCTCTCGTCAAATGCTCTATATCTAACCTCAGTTTCTCAGCCCCGCGCTCATCTGGGACGCACGTTTTTTGCATTCTGTGGGAGATAAATATTCCAAACTTATCCAAGGTTGTGAGATTTCTGATGTAAATCCTTGAGAACATGCAAAAACTTGAAGACTCACTCAATCCTTTGGAACCAGAGCCTGTAGGTACAAGGGGAAGGATTCGTTAGTGTGATATGATTTATCATTCCATGCCCAAAGCTGAAGATGGTTTGATTTTACTGTTGGGTACAACACTTTTTAATGTATAATAGTAAACCATTTGCATCTTGATTGCCATAGGACAGTGGATCTGAAATTACTCAGTTACTCCTGTAACTTTTTTTCTTGACAGTGCTGCATCTGAAGATTCTCAATTGTCCATACAGATTATTTATTACAGACTTCCACTGAGCCCCAAATATCCCTCATCTGTGTAGTACTATAGAGATTTTCAAAAGAAATCATACAAATAATTTCATTTTATAGAATTGTGGTGCTAAGTCCATCAGAGAAAGCAGGAAGGAACAAGCAAGCTGTCATCTTAAGAACTGTGTGTTTCAATCAAACTTTATGATACAGAAAATATGCATTATAACTTAACAGCAGTTTTCCCACTTTTATTTCTCTGATTAATGTGATCTTCTTGAAAACAAAAATGTTTCAGCAGTGATCTTTGGGACAGCTATTGAAGTATTTAAATATGCAAATAGATGATAGATATTAATTTTTAAATACATGTGAAATGAAAATTTGGTAATATTATAAAAATTACATCTTCAGAGTGTATAAAATAAATATGTAGATGTGTATTTCTAATTAATCTGTTGTATATGAATCTCTTAGTGTTCTCTGTGTTCTCAGGTTTTGATCTTTTTTTGTATCAAATAAACATTCCTTTGTTTGATATGAAAAAAATAAGTATATATGTCGAGCACAATAAAAGACCAAAGCAAAAAAATAGAAGACTGTATTTAACAAATTTATGACTGATTTGAGACAGTCTTTGGCTATTGCCTAAGGACATACATAAGCTGATTTAGTTACATAAAGTTGTTCATGTCAGGATACTTATGTGTGAAAAGAAAGTGAGAGTGCTACCTAATTCATTTAGGGGTATTGCAGTGACTGAGTGTAGCAATGTAACATACATGCAGTCCTTAATATGGTACCTAATATATACAGAAAAATCAATGCCAGTAATTATTTTATTATTAATATTATTACTGGGGGCTTCCCAGGTGGCGCTAGTGGTAAAGAACCTACCTGCCAATGCAGGAGATGTAGGAGACTCGGGTTTGATCTCTGAGTTGGGAAGATCCCCTGGAGGAAGGCATGACAACCTACTCCAGTATTCTTGCTTGGAGAATCCCATGAACAGAAGAGCCTGGCAGACTACAGTCACAGGGTCGCACAGAGTCAGACATGACTGAAGCGACTTACCATGCAGTTTTATTATTATTAGCTTCATTAGAACACATGGTTATTAGTCAATGAGTCTCTTATTCAAGGACATAAAAGGGAAGAAAATTCCCAAACTACCATGGATGCCTGTGGTGTCACCATAAAATCGTTAAGTGTTTACTTTGAGAAACTTCAAACTAAAATTGTTAAATCTTTAGGAAATTTTCTATTCCAATCTAAACCTTTATGCTTCAATTTTATACNATGTTCTCACATAAAGTATGTGAATAGTGATTGATAACTACAGACTAAAATAATGAGCATTTATTTTCCTCTAAAAATTGTTCTTCCTTGTGTTTTAGTTTTGCTGGAAAGTTTTTAAATCTTCTTTTATTCTTTAATCCTTCAAAATATCAAAAAAAGTTCAGTGTGCCACCCATTATTTCTTTCCATACTTCAGATGCTCAGTGAAAATCTACACACAGCCCGTTACAATTTGCTCCTGAAGACTAGAACAAGATTATTCCCAGTCAAATAACACATTTCTTTAGTGAGAAAATTAATTGTTTGAAAAGAGAATATGGAAGTGGACCTAAGTGCTGTCTATTTATATTAGGCAAAGCCATAATCAAACGTATTTTTTCAAACCTGAGTTTTAAGAGTGGTTTCTGCACCAGACCTATTAGTTATGATTTCTAATTAAACTTTCCATGAAGACAGTTGGAAAAAACACAGGAACTGGAGTCCAGCAGACCTGAACTGCAGCGGTGGTTCTTCCCCTTTATGTTCCTGTGACTTGGATGAATGGAGAGACAGAGATTGACACACGTACACCATTGATGCTATGTATAAAATCGATAACTAATGAGAACTCTACTCAGGTCTCTGTGGCGACCTGAATGGGAAGGAAATCCAAAACAGAGGGGATATATGTTTGCGTAACTTGACTCACTCGGCTGTACAGCAGCAACTAACACGGCACTGTAAAGCAACTAGACTCCAGTAGAAAATTTTGTATAAAAAACTCAATTGGCCTTTCAGTGCCTCTATCTGTAACAGGGCAGTAGCACCAGCAACCTTGTAGAAAATGCTTAACGTTAGAGGCAATAAGATATACAAAGCACCTACTAGACTATCATAAAAATCATATACTAATATCTGCCACTATTTTTAATTAATTTTTATTGGAGTATAGTTTCTTTGCCCTGCTGTTATTAGTTTCTACTGTACAGCAAAATGAGTCAGCCATACAAATGTTAATACCTGTACCCCCTCTCTTTTGGATTTCCTTTCCACTTAGGTCACCACAGTGCATTGAATAGAGTTCCCGGTGCTATTCAGCGTCTTCTTCTTAGTAATCTATTTTATGCATAGTATCAGTAGTGTATATGTGTCAATCCCAATCTCCCAATTCCTCCCACCCATAGCCCTTTACCTCTTGGTGTATCTCCCATTATTTTCCAGCCTCTACTGTTTGCCATCATGTACCTAAGATGCCCAGGATATTTATTTACTTTCAAGAAGATTGTAAACAAAATACAGTTTCTTCCAAAGGGTACCACATCTGTGTAACATCGCATGTTTAGTAACATCCTTTCCCTAAGTCTCTCTTGTAGTATGACTTAACTGCTTATATTACTTTGTTAACATTCCTTTTGATTTCTGTCCCATTTCACCTTATGTTATTTATATTTAGTCTAAATAATATAAAATAACCAATCATTTTAATCTGTATATGTGACAATTTCATATGGTTCAACTTTGTAATGATTTTTATTCCTATGTGATCTATTGGGAATATATCGTACCGTATTCCCTAGAGTAATTATTTGATTCGTGTTTATACCTCCTTTTCATAGAAGAAAATCTAGGACAAACCTAGACAGCATATTAAAAAGCAGAGACATTACTTCCCCGACAAAGGTCCATCTAGTCAAAGCTAGGGTTTTTTCAGTAGTCATGTATGGATGTGAGAGTTGGACCATAAAGAAAGCTGAGAGTCAAAGAATTGATGCTTTTGAACTGTGGTGTTGGAGAAGACTCTTGAGAGTCCCTTGGACTGCAAGGAGATCAATCCAGTCAGTCCTAAAGGAAATCAGTCCTGAATATTCATTGTAAGGACTGATACTGAAGTTGAATACTTCAGCCACCTGATGCAAAGAGCCAACTCACTGGAAAAAGACCCTGATTCTGGGAAAGATTGAAGGTGGGAGGAGAAGGGGATGACAGAGGATGAGATGGTTGGATGGCATCACCAAGTCTATGGGAATGAGTTTGAGCAAGCTCTGGGAGTTTGTGATAGACAGGGAAGCCTGGTGTGCTGCAGTCCATGGGGTCGCAAAGAGTCGGACAAGACTAAGCAACTGAACTGAACACAACTTGTATTTCCCAGCATATCTTGCATATAATAGGCCCTCAGAAAATGTCTGGCAAATTTCACTTTATTGTCTTACTTCTGAATCCAGTGGAAAGAAAAGTAATCGAGTCAGCCACCATTACTCCATAGCAGTGGGTCCTCACCATTTGGGGGATCACAGATTCTTTGTGAATTTCACAGAATCTATAGACCAGTACTTCTCAAAAGTTAATGCATGTAGGAGTCACCAAAAGTTTTCTTGAAAATGTAGATTCTGATGTGGTAGATCTGGGTGGAGTCTGAGATTATATATTTCTATCAGGCTCCCATGTGATACTGAGGCTGATAGTACACAAACCACATTTTGAAAAGCAAAGTTATGGGCCACCTTCCTTGAGAAAAGACCCAGTCACTTAAGCACATAGATAAATCTTATTTTTGAGCCTCCTAGGAACCCCTGGACTCAGAGAATGATTGAATTTTTCATTTTATAATCATCTGTCCTAGAATTACTCTAATTATATATAGTATTCAATCAAAGAGATTTATAAATGATATTTACACAAAAAAGATGTACTACTTTCAGAGATACGATATGAATATCTGTGTGTATGTGTTCTTCTGCATGTGTGCATCCTCACCACTCGCACACACAAATATATATACTTATANTGTGTGTATGTGTTCTTCTGCATGTATGCATCCTCACCACTCGCACACACAAATATATATACTTATATACATATGTATATATAATACATTCGGATATCTACATTCAAACTCAAGCATTTCAAAATGGCAAGTTAACTAGGATGAGACCTAATTACCTCCAACCAGAGATAAGCATGTGTTTTAAATAATCTCTTTTTACAAGAGGAACATGTAGACATAAAATACTCCCAAGCATTTTATTTTTTTTAAATTTTATTTATTTTTTAATTTAAATTTTATTTTTTTACTTTACAATACTGTATTGGTTTTGCCATACATTGACATGAATCCACCACAGGTGTACATGTGTTCCCAACCCTGAACCCCCCTCCCACCACCCTCCCCATATTGTCTCTCTGGGTCATCCCAGTGCACTAGCCCCAAGTATCCTGTATCCTGTATCGAACCTAGACTAGCGATTTGTTTCTTACATGATAGTATACATGTTTCAGTGCCATTCTCCCAAATCATCCCACCCTCTCCCTCTCCCACAGAGTCCAAAAGTCTGTTCTTTACATCTGTGTCTCTTTTGCTGTCTCGCATACAGGGTTATCATTACCATCTTTCTAAATTCCATATATATGTGTTAGTATACTGTACTGGTGTTTTTCTTTCTGGCTTACTTCACTCTGTATAATCGGCTCCAGTTTCATCCACCTCATTAGAACTGATTCAAATGTATTCTTTTTGACGGCTGAGTAATACTCCACACTGTATATGTACCACAGCTTTCTTATCCATTCATCTGCTGATGAACATCTAGGTTGCTTCCATGTCCTGGCTATTATAAACAGTGCTGCGATGAACACTGGGGTACATGTGTCTCTTTCTATTCTGGTTTCCTCGGTGTGTATGCCCAGCACCAAGCATTTTAAATTCCATCTTGAGATAAGTTTATTTAGCTTCCCTTTGCCCACTGTTGTTTCTATGCAAATTTCCTCTTAAAAATTGCTAGAAATCAGCATATTGTTCCCCTTACAAAGATGAAAACCCCAATGCACAAGTCATATCTGTGACTTACTAGTAGTCTGTGCAAGGGCCACTGAGACTTTGTACTGTAATTCTAACGAACAACACTGTGAGAGGTGAAAATGTGCAGTGGAGAATGGGGAGGCGGTCTGTAGCCTTGGAACTGAGGAGGATTAGCAGGTCTCCGTGGGACACTCTCCGGTGATCTGCCCCCCTCACTGCTGGCCCCATAAACCTGGCCTTTAGAGAGAATTTGATCACTTTCAGTGGATTTTCTTACATCTGATTTTGGCTGCTTCTTCAAATGAACACTACAAATTATAAAATATAACCATAGTTGATAGAACACTTTCCATCTGTGTGAAATACTAGCAGAAAGGTTGTACTGAATATCACCAAGGCAGAAAAAATATTGGTCTGAGAACCTGGAAATCATTTAATCAAAAAGAGCACCCAAGACAGCCTTAACTTTCCCCTCGGCTTTATTAAATTGTAGGCAGCCTTATTCCTAACTCTGGGCCCTAAACTTCCCTTTTCTTAGAATATTGACTTTAGAGAACTTATTTTTATAAATTGCTTCTCTGCCCCAATGAAATATAAATCATTTTAAAAAGCCTTTTGACACTGTACAACCCAAGAATATCTTTCTCAAGGACCTTGGACCCATCTCTTGGAAATGTCATCAAAGAAGTTAGTGTCCCTATGTCTTTGGAAGGATGGGAGCCTAACTTCTGCAGGCACTTTGCTCCAATTTATAAAACTACTTCCAGCCAAGAAGATAGAAGAAGTTTCCTTTCCTTTTCTTAAGCAAACAGAGATAGACTTCAGTCCTCCTGTACCAGCTCTTCAAAACCCTATTGCTTTTTTTTATTTCAGTGGAGTTGTGATCCAACTCAGTTCTGGCCTCCTCCTCTTATTTTAAAAGCTTTGAGTGAGGTCTTCTGTGCCTGCTAAACTTTGCCCAGTGCAATTTTCACCTAGGCAGGAGAGAGCAAAAATATGTGATACAACTAGTCAACTTTTCTCCTAGATACCCTGTGTTCCAAAGCACCATTTGAATTTTTTCAAGCAGTTCATCAATTTACGCCCTGAAGATATTCCAAGTATTTTAAAGATCGCCATTCCTTCTAATGGGAGAGACTAATAGAAGAAAGGTCGGATTTTATATTTTCTCTTGTGTGTGTGTGTGTGTGTGTGTGTGTGTGTGCTGTTGTGTCAGACTCTTTGCAACCCCACAGACTGTAGCCCACCAGGCTTCTCTGTCCGTGGGATTCTCCAGACAAGAACACTGGAGTGGGTTGCTGTTTCTTTCTCCAGGAGATCTTCCTGACCCAGGGATCAAACTCGTGTCTCTTACATCTCATGCATTGGCAGGTGGATCCTTTACCACTAGCATCCCCCAAGAATCTCCGTGGGTTTTTGTTGTTGTTGTTTTTAACAAATGCCTTTTTCTCTCTCTACTTGCAGTGTCCTTGGATGTCAGATGTCTGCTTGGTCCAGTGTGCAAGAGGAAACAGGCCAAACAGTACCAACTGCATCATCTTTGAAATCAACAAATTTTTGATTGGCCTGGAACTGGTACAGGAGCGGCAGCTCCACCTTGAAACAAATATCTTGAAAGTGGAGGATGACACGAACGGTTCCTTGTCTTCAATTGAAGAAGACTTTCTCACTGCATCTGAGCACTTGGAGGAGGAAAGTGAAGTGGAAGAGTATAGGAACGGTGAGAACTTTCCTGTAAAATGAATGTGCATCCTGAAATTAGTCACCCTAGAAAAATGTCTTGGTTACATTTCAGAAAAGTTTCAGGCCACATCAGTTTGGCTGACGCATCACAATCTTCACATAAGAAGTTTCAGGAGGGAGAGAGAATAAGAAAACACTAGTGAGGATGCTGACGGAGGCACTTTAACAGATTTAATGGTTAGATGGCCCCATTCTCCGTAAAGATGCCTTAGGGATGCTGAAGGAAATCTCTGTTTTAAAACAAAATCTTCCTGCCTGCCAAAAGATGGAGACTATCACTTGGAGGAAAGTTAATTTCCCTAAGATTTCCATTAAAGCCATCTGTTAGCTGAGGCTGAGTGAGATTGGCCTGAATCCGAGCGCTGCCTCTTTGAGGCTGTGAAAGCTGGGGCCAGTGATCTAAGTCTTTCTGAGCTCCAGTTTCCTTATCCATAATTTGGGAGTATAACAGTACCCCCAGAACTGTTATTATATTTAGCCATTTAAAATATATATTTGTTACATTTCTGGGCTTTCCAAGTGGCTCAGTGGTAAAGAATCTGCCTACCTATGCAGGAGCCACAGGAGACGCGTGTTAGATCCCTGGGTTGGAAAGATCTCTTGGAAGAGGAAATGTCAACCCAGTCCAGTATTCTTGCCTGGGAAATCCCATGGACAGAGGAGCCTGACAGGCTGCAGTCCGTGGGGTCACAAAAGATTCAGACATGACTGAGCCAGCATGGTTATTTTTCCAGGGCAGGAGGAAGTAACCCAGAA
This sequence comes from Redunca redunca, assembly GCA_006410935.1. Classification (NCBI taxonomy): domain Eukaryota; kingdom Metazoa; phylum Chordata; class Mammalia; order Artiodactyla; family Bovidae; genus Redunca; species Redunca redunca. Next base: position 247,859 of record SJYQ01006401.1, read on the forward strand.
AAGTGCTTAGCATGTGTTTATTAATTTTTTCTTTTGACTCATTAATAGAGCTCAGTGAACAGTTACTCTTCCCCAAAGAGAAAGGGCTACTCCAGATTTTGTTCTCACTGTCCTTGGGGCACGTCCTATGCCAGCTTCAGAGAAACTCTCTCAACAAGGCCCACGATATCCTGCATATCCTGCCTTCTCCCTCTGTACCCACGGGGCAGCTGCAAGACACAGCTGTCTTGGTTACTTTCTCGCCAAAGCATGGCGACCAGCCCTCAGCTCCCAAATGCCCTCTTCCACTCCAGCACTGGCATTTCATTTGTACTCCACACTGAAAGCCATTCTGTTGAGGGCAGTTCACAGTGAAACACAAAAGCTTTTTCAGATTCATAGAAATATTCAAAATACTATTTTCAAAACACTGAAAAAAAAGATAACTGATCCTTTAAGGCATTTTTGGAAATAAAGGTTGTTTTAGACTCATGTGAACCTGCTATCTAAAAAGGAATGGTGCGTGTAACTTCTCGAATTATGGCTTTCTATGTTTGTTGTTGTTGTTTGTTTGTTTGTTTTTTGTCTCTGTTCCATTTATATCTGCTCTGATCTTTATGATTTCTTTCCTTCTACTAACTTTGGGTTTTGTTTGTTCTCCTTTCTCTAAAAAAATAGTACAAATGAACTTATTTATAAAACAGAAATAGAGTCACAGATGTAGAAGACAGACTCATGATAAATGGTCAGGGGCGGGGGCGGGCTGGGAGATTGGGAGTGACGTATACACACTGTGCTGTGCTGTACGTAGTCGCTCAGTCGTGTCCAACTCTTTGCAACCCCATGAGCCTCTGTCCTCCGTGGAAGACGGAGATTCTCCAGGGAAGAATACTGGAGTAGGTTTCCATGCCCTCCTCCAGAGGATCTTCCCAACCCAGGGATTGAACCTAAGTCTCACGCATTACAGTTGGGCTCTTTACCATCTGAGTCACCAGGGAGGCCCAAAAATGCTGGAGTGGGTGGCCTCTCCCTTCTTCAGGGGAACTTCCCAACTCAGGAATTGTAGGTGGATTCTTTACCAGCTGAGCCACCCGGGAAGCCCCATATACACACTACTGCATATAACATAGGTAACTAATAAGAACCTACTGGATAGCGCAGGGAACTGTATTCAATACTTTGTAATGACCTACATGGGAAAAAATCTAAAAATGACTGGATATATATATATAATTGATTCACTTTTCTGTATACCTAAAACTAACACAACAATGTAAATCAACTGTACTCTGATTTAAAAAAAGTACTCAGAATTGCAAAAAACGGGATAAAAGCAGATGATCAAAAGTGAAAAAATAAATAAGTAATATTTTTACTTAAATGAAATAAATAAGTAGTATCATTTTCTCTTCACCAGGTTATGAAAATATAAATGTCTCAACCAATATCTTGGAAAATAAAAAGCCAAAGGAAGCCACTAAGGAGGAATGGAATCACAGCAAGGAAAAATTACTTTATACATTGGAAGACAAGTATGTTAGCAAATATCATACACCACTGGTTAAAACAGAAGGATCTCTGGGAAGAGTGGCAGAATACACAGGTCTGCAGAGTCTGGATCCTTCAGCCAAGATATCAAAGTGGAAAGGTGAAGCTGTGGGGAATGAGCGGTCAACCACAAAGGATTATTATTCAGAAACGTGTAAAAGTCAAGAGGAAAAACCACAGGCACTGTGTATTCCAGGCAATGCTTATTTCTCAAGGATGGTTAAGAGGGATGGACCTTCTGCATGTGGGACTTTCTCTGAGCATGACAGCAATTTAGACCCAGGAGACCATGAAGACCGCACAAGCTCTCTTCTTCCCTTACAGGATGGAGAAGCCACAACAGGCGAGTATGCCACGAATTTAGCGGAATCTGTGCTGCAAGATGCATTTATTCGACTCTCTAAATCTCAGCCTGCCCTCCCCCAGGAATCTGAAGTCAGTGTTTCTGTAGGAAGTCCTCTGCTCCCCAGTGGCTCTTCCACAAAAGATATCATGGTACCTCAGTCATGGAACGAGCTCCCCAAAATCGTCATTGTCCAGAGTCCAGAAGGCAGTGATGCTGGCCCTGAGCCAGGCATCTCCTCATGGCCCGAGACAGAAGTCTCCAGTGAAACTTCAGGCGTCCCTTCTGGAGAGAACTCCAGCAGACACCCCCAGAGTGCTCTAGAAGTAGCATTAGCTTGTGCAGCCACTGTTATCGGAACCATTTCCAGTCCCCAAGCCACAGAAAGATTCAAAATGGAGCAAGAAGCCCTGGTTTCACACCATCCACCGGGAGGTGATGAGCCAGTGCAAACTCAGGCCTCTCAAGTACTCAAGGATCCCTCCCTCAGTGAATACTCGTTTCCATCTGCCTTATGCGGCATGACTCAGGTGGCCAGTGCTGTTGCTGTCTGTGGCCTGGGGGAAACAGGAGAGGTGAAGTGCCTGGCGGCTTCCAGTGGCTTCCTGTCTGCAGTTGAGGCCCCTGCAGCCATCCCCCCACTTTGTGGTTTAGTAACAGAGAAGAACATGGAGCTGGGGAATGAAGCCATTGCAGAGGCCTTGCTCAAGGAGGTTGCCTTGGTCTTAACAAGACCTAATGCCTACAGCAGCATCGGAGACCTCATGGAGTCAGTAAATAGGAGGATCGTAGAAGCTGTTTCAAAGCCTCAGACCTTGTGCTCAGAAAATGCCCTTGGGAATGAACTGGCACAGACCCTGTCTAATGTTATCCTGAAACATTCCATTGATGAAATTCACCAAAAAAATAAAATAATAGACCCCAGTGATGAAAGGGACTCATCTGAAACCCTGGAATCCTTAATGGAAAGTGTAAATCAGCTGCTCTTCAATGTGGTACGCTTCACGTTCAAGAAGATGAGCCACCTTGTACGGCTTGGGGGATGTCCCCCTGTCCTTTCTAAGGAGACCATCAGATGGAGGGAAACTGAACCAGACTTCCAGCCAACTGATCAAGCCATTTGTCCAGCATGGACAAAAGCCACTGAATACTCCAGTTGCCATCCACTTAGCAACCTGCATATCGGCAGTCCTGTTATCAGTGATCTCGTAGATGCTGGACATCTGAAGCAAGATAGCAAGGGTCCAGCACAGTCAGATCTTTCTCAGATCCCCACACAGCAATCTGAATTATCCTGCAGTACCACCATGTCTGCTAAAACACCCCCCAGGGAAATATATCTGAAAGGATCGGTGGTGGAGGATATGAAAAACCCTCCTCCGCCACCCAGTGATAATGAGAATGAATGCGGAGCCCCTCCAGAGGAAGAAATGACACCAACAGTTGGCAAGTACAGCGCTAGTTCTCAGGACACTAAGGACAGCATCATTGCAGATGCTCAAGAAAAGTACAATGGTGCCTTGCCTCTGAACAATGAAGTTCAAGTTTGCCCGTCTTTGTTGGAGGATGATTTGCTGCTTCCTGCTCAATCCACGCTACCAGAAAAAGACCCAGACATATACTGCATTGCAGACTTCGCAGAAGAATTAGCAGAGACGATCGTCTCCATGGCAACGGAAATCGCAGCGATTTGCCTAGACAACTCCAGTGGAAAACAACCCTGGTTCTGTGCATGGAAAAGAGGGAATGAGTTTCTGGTTACCCCGAACATCTCCTGCCGATCCTTGAAGAGGAAGAAAGACAGCCAGGCCAGCGGGGCCACTGTGAGGAAACACAAGCCCCCGCGACTCAGCGAGATCAAGAGGAAAACCGATGAGCACCCGGAGCTGAAAGAGAAGCTGATGAACAGGGTGGTGGACGAGTCCATGAACCTCGAGGACATCCCAGACTCTGTCAGTATTTTTGCAAACGAAGTGGCAGCCAAGATCATGAGCCTCACAGAGTTCTCTTTGGTGGACGGTGTCTGGCAAGCCCAGGGCTACCCCCGGAGTCGGTTACTGGGTGGGGACAGGTGGAACCGCCTGAAGGCCTCTAGCTGCGAGAGCATTCCAGAGGAGGACTCTAACACCCGGGCCTATGTGAACAGCCTGGGTTTAATGAGTACCCTGAGTCAGCCAGTTAGCCGGGCCAGCTCCGTCTCTAAGCAGTCGAGCTGCGAGAGCATCACCGATGAGTTTTCCAGGTTCATGGTGAACCAGATGGAAAATGAAGGAAGAGGCTTCGAGTTACTGCTGGATTACTACGCAGGCAAGAATGCCAGCAGCATCCTGAAGTCAGCTGTGCAACAGGCCTGCCGGAAAAATGACCACCTGAGTGTGAAGCCAAGCTGTCCCTCGAAGCAGTCCAGCACCGAGAGCATCACCGAGGAGTTCTACAGGTACATGCTGAGGGACATTGAACGAGAGGGCAAAGACGGCCCCTCCTCCAGGCGAGGCAGTCAGGACTGGACCACTGGCTTGCTCTCGCCTTCTCTGCGGTCCCCCTTGTACTACAGACAGTCGTCTGTGCCCGACGGCAGATCTCCGGGTGCCAGGCTCACGGTGAACGTGCCCATCAAAGCCAACTCCTTAGACGGCTTTTCTCAACACAGCCAGCAAGACTTCATCAGCGTCCAGCCAGTCGGCGGCTCTTCCTCCTCGGGTCTCTGCAAATCTGACTCTTGCCTATATCGCAGAGGCGGGGCTGACCACATCACAAACATGTTAATTCACGAGACGTGGGCAAACTCAATCGAGGCTCTCATGCGGAAGAACAAAATTATAGTGGACGATGCCGGCGCGGCTGACACTGAACCTGCTTCGGGGGGCCCCTCCTTGCAAGTGGAAAAGTGTGCAGGCAGGTTAGCTTCGGGCAGGGTGCAAAGTGGGCCAGCTCTGCTTGTGCAGGAGTCCGTGGATTATCCGAGGAAAAACTCAATCACAGAAAGCAGCCATCTCCCAGGGTCGTCCCCAAGCAAAGCTGCTCCTCTTACAAGTCACAGCAGTTTAGATTTTAAAAAGGAAACTCCCTCATGCCACCATGCAGTCCCTCTAAGCCACACCCGGCGATCACTTTGCTCAAGGGAAGTCCCTTTAATCCAGATCGAAACAGATCAGAGAGAAGAATGTGTGGGAGAACCTGAACACGTTATTTCCGAATGCAGACCCCTAGAGGAAAAAGAAAGGTGTTTGGAAGAAGAAAAGGTCCCAGAGGCAGAGAAGGGTGAAGACGCTGCCCTGAGTGCCTGCCAGAACCCCAGGTGAGTGAGTGATCTCATAGAGAACTAGGGTGCATGAGACTGCAGTTTGCACCTTAATCGGTATTTATTCTAAATCTTAGGAACTAACTGGTGCAGGAACTGAATTCCTGGCGTAGTCATTGGCCTCCCTGAGTTAATATACACTTTCCCATGTGGTGCTAATGGTGAAGAACCCTCCTGCCAATGCAGGAGACATAAGAAATATGGATTCAGACCCTGGGTTGGGAAGATCCCCTGGAGGAGGCATGGCAGCCCACTCCAGTATTCATGCCTGGAGAATCCTATGGACAGAGGAGCCTGGCAAGCTACAGTCCAGAGGGTGGCAAAGAGTCAGACACGAAGTGACTTAGCAGGCATATAATAGAAAGCCGGAAGTAAATTTTTTTTAATTTCTAAAACAAATTAGATTTCTGTGTATAATAAAAGAAATGAGATATCATTCTCCCCATTAAAATTAATCTCCCATAGGAAGCTACTTTTTGAAACTAATTCATGGCAACTTTCAAGCAAAAAAGAAAACACATCAACTTGTTCACTTGAAAAAAAGCTAAATTTAAATAAGTTTTAATATTGGAATCTGACATGAAATATTTTGGTGTAATTTTCCCCCAAGTTCTCTCGAGTTTTTCTTTCTTGTCTTACTCTAAAGATCTTTGCAAGGACACCATGTCCCACAGTGCTGACTCTTTAGATTCATAGTATAATACAGGCTTCCATGCATGTGGTAAAGAATACCTGCCAATCCATGAGACATGGGTTGATCCCTGGGTGGGAAAGATTCCCTGGAGAAGGAAATGGCAGCTCACTCCAGTTTTTGTGCCTGGAAAATTCCATGATCAGAGAAGCCTGGCAGTTTACAGACTATGGGGTTGCAAGAGAATCAGACACGACTTAGCGACTAAACTTCAACATAATCATGACAGGATAAATGCAAAAAAAACAAACAAAAAAAAAAAACACTGGAATGTTGTTATTTCAATAGTTCTTTTTCCAGAAAATCATAATGCAGGTGACAGTGCATTTTGAATCTGAGAGAAGGTAATTATTTCTCTCAGGCAGCTTAAAGAAATATCAGTTCCTTTTACAGCTCCCATTTTCTGTAGCAAATTCATAGGATTCTTGAATATGAAACCATTGTAGCATTTAAAAATTTGATATATACTTAAAGTTTTTTTTAAGCTACAGAAGTAAAGACAAAAATTAATCTACTGGCTTTGGGAGACATAAATTAAGAAATAGCTTGCCTTATCTTTTCAGAGACATACATCTATCATTCAGAGAGCTTATGATTTTTAAGTGTTTAGCTGCAATTAACCAGTTGAACACAGGCTTCCTCAAATTTTGTCAGCTCTGGAAAATCCCTAGGACATTCTCACCCCCACCAAGAATGAGAAATCCCCCAAATGGATCCATCTTCAGGTACTAAAGCTCACCATCATTATAAAGCATTTTTACAAGTTACGGGCAGTGGATGCTCTAGTTGCACTTTCTTAGCTACTTAATTTAGCTTTCCAGTTGGATTAAATTCTAGAAGAATGCAGGGGGACAAAAGCATGAAATCATACAAGCAAAAAGACATGAACTTGAACCAAATGAAGTACAGGCCAAACTGACTGAGAAGACAAGTTTTTACATATCTGTAATTCTCCAGACAATACTTGTCAAAATCTTACAGAAGTACCATACCTCACCATAGTGTTCACCACCTCTGGGAAATATGATGCATGACAAGTTATTAATTGTGATTAAAGACTTGTTTTGGATTCCAGGTATTTGGCTTGAAAACTCCAGCTGAGATTCTTGAACCAGGGAGCATTCTTGAACCAGTAGTTCAACAAGCTTCATAGTTGTAGGTTCAGATCTAATAGTGGTGGTCACTGAAATTAGATACCATGCATTCTACAATTTTGAGTTAAATGTCACAAATGATACTCAAAATAGGTACAACCTAGGAACATTCCAAAAAGTTGGGAAATAGGCATTGAATAAAGCTTCCAGATGAATTAGTTTGTGTTCCCAATAAATGACCCAAACACATATTATCTCATCATGTGGATTTCTGATTCAATTTTCCAACAGTGAAAGAGAAAAAAAACGTGGTAGAATCATCAGCCTTAGAAATTTGAGAGCTCAATCTGTTCTCAAAGCATCCAGATGAAGCATTTAATATATTTTTCTTTGTGGCACAATCTAAAAGAATTATAGGAACTTCCCTTGTGGTCCAGGGGTTAGACTACAGGCTAAGTGCTTTCAGTGCAGGGAGCATGATAGCCTACCAGGCAAATCTGTCCCTGGGATTTTCCAGCAAAAATACTGGAATGGGTTGCCATTTCCTTCTCCAGTGGATCTTCCCAACCCAGGGATCAAACCGTGTCTCCTTCACTGGCAGACAAATTCTTCACCACTCAGGCACCAGGAAAGACCTGACTCACCTGCTGTTCAGTCTCTCAGTCGTGTCAGGCTCTTTGCAACCCCATGGACTGCAGCACTCCAGGTTTCCCTGTCCTTCCCCAGCTCCTGGAGCTTGCACAAACTCATGTCCATTGAGTTGATGATGCAATCAAACCATCTCGTTCTCTGTCATCCCCTTCTCCTCCTGCCTTCAATCTTTTCCAGCATCAGGGACTTTTCTAATGAGTTGGCTCTTTGCATCAGGTGGCCAAAGTATTGGAGTTTCAGCTTTCAGCATCAGTCCTTCCAATGAATATTCAGGACTGATTTCCTTTAGGATGGACTGGTTGGATCTCCTTGCAGTCCAAGGGACTCTCAAGAGTCTTCTCCAACACCACAGCTCAAAAGCATCAATTCTTCAGCATTCAGCTTTCCTTATGGTCCAACTCTCATATCCATACATGACTACTGGAAAAACCACAGCTTTTATACAGACCTTTCTTGGCAGTGTCTCTGCTTTTTAATACACTGTCTAGGTTTGTCATAGCTTTTCTTCCAAGAAGCAAGTGTCTTTTAATTTCATGGTTTCAGTCACCAATTTGCAGTGGTTTTGGAGCACAAGAAAATAAAGTCTATCACTGTTTCCATTGTTTCCCCATCTTTTTCCCAGGAACTGAGGGGACTGGATGAGGTAATCTTTGTTTCTTGAATGTTGAGTTTTGAGCCAGCTCTTTCACTCTCCTCTTTCACTTTCATCAAAAGGCTCTTTGGTTCTTCTTCACTTTCTGCCTTAAGGGTGGTATCATCTGCACATCTGAGGTTATTGATATTTCTTCTGGCAATCTTAATTCTAGCTTGTGCTCCATCCAGCCTGGCATTTCTCATGATGTTCGCTGCATATAAGTTAAATAAGCAGGGTGACAATATATAGCCCTGAAGTACTCCTTTCCCAATTTGGAATGAGTCTGTTGTTCCGTGTCCGGTTCTAACTGTTGCTTCCTGACTTGCATACAGGTTTCTCAGGAGGCAGGTAAGGTGGTCTGGTATTCCCATCTCTAAGAACTTTCCACAGTTTGTTGTGATCCACACAGTCAAAGACTTTGGCATAGTCAACAAAGCAGAAGTAGATGTTTTTCTGGAACTCTCTTGCTTTTTCTATGATCCAACAGATTTTGGCAATTTGATCTCTGGTTTCTCTGCCTTTTCTAAATCCAGCTTGAACATCTAGAAGTTCATGGTTCACATACTGTTGAAGCCTATTTTGGAGAATTTTGAGCATTACTTTGCTAGCATATGAGATGAGTGCAATTATGCAGTAGTTTGAACATTCTTTGGCATTGACTTTCTTTGGGATTGGAATGAAAACTGATCTTTTCCAGTTCTGTGGCCTGGATTTTTCAAATTTTCTGGCATATTGAGTGTAGCACTTTCACAGCACCATCTTTTAGGATTTGAAATAGCTCAGCTGGAATTCCATCACCTCCACTAGCTTTGTTCATAGTGATGCTTCCTAAAGCCCCCTTGCCTTCTCACTCCAGGATGTCTAGCTCTAGGTGACTGATCACACCATCATGGTTATCTGGGTCATGAAGATCTTTTTTGTATAATTCTTCTGTGTATTCTTGCCACCTCTTCTTAATATCTTCTGCTTCTGTTAGGTCCAGACCATTTCTGTCCTTTATCGAGCCCATCTTTGCATGAAATGTTCCCTTGGTATCTCTAATCTTCTTGAAGAGATCTCTAGTCTTTCCCATTCTATTGTTTTCCTCTATTTCTTTGCATTGATCACTTAGGAATTCTCTCTCATCTCTCTTTGCTATTCTTTGTAACTCTGCATTCAGATGGGTATATCTTTCCTTTTCTCCTTTGCCTTTGCTTCTCTTCTTTTCTCAACTATTTGTAAGACCTCCTCAGACAACCCTTTTTCCTTTTTGCGTTTCTCTTTCTTGGGGATGGTTTTGATCATTGCCTCCTGTACAATGTTACGAACCTCCGTCCATCATTCTTCAGGCACTCTGTCTCACCTGTAGAGGTAATAATAGTAACAATTATATCATCAGAAAATCCTTAAGTTTTACATAAAGAAAAGTAGACAGGCTCTTAACTCAGCACCTAGTCTATTACAAACACTCAATAAATGTTTACTCTATAGTTGTTGTTTGGGCTTAAGGTATATGGTTGCTTTTATTCCAGGTCTTTTTCCCAAGAGAAACCTGTTATGAACAGTGTGAGAATTTTATTAAAACTAGAGAATTCTCAGGATTTGCAAGCGGGAAATTAGTCATACTTAGATCACATTTTCTAAGTTCAGGGTTGTTATCAGGGGATTTGACGTGTCAAAATACCTAAATATGGAGCTCAATTCCCTATGAAAGGCTTCTTACCCACTTACACACAAGAGGGAGGGAAATGACATAGGCACACATTAGATTGTTTGGAAGTGGGGAGCTGTCATGTCCTGAAGATATTTTTAGGCTATTCTCTGAGGGGCATTTTCATAATTCTTACCAAAGGCTTCATAAAAGCTCAACATAATGAAATAAAAATCGCATTCTTACTTTTTTGTTATGTAAAACCAGAATTCATCATGGCCATCAGACCCAAATAGAAATCCTATAGCTCAGACAGTAAGGAATCTGCCTGCAATGCAGGAGACCCAGGTTCTTTCCCTGGATTGGGAAGATCCCCTGGAGAAGGGAATGGCAATCCACTCCAGCATTCTTGCCTGGAGAATCCCATGGACAGAGGATCCTGGTGGGCCACCGTCCACGGGCTCACAGAGTCAGACACGACTGAGCAGCCAGCAGTACTACTGCTACCGTTGTATTTCAGGCCATCACGTTTGTCCATGTACAGAATTATATCGGCCTTAAAGAGCTTAAGTGATTTAGGATAGCTCAGTTCTTGATTTCTGGGAAAATATTATCCTATTGGTGAACAGCAATGTGTTCTTAACTCAACCACTTTTTTGAGACTGTTGAAAAGCAATTATCTAACTTTTTGGTAATTGGAGACCAAGGTATAAACACCAAACTGAAAATTTTGATCATCCACATGTTGCACTCACCTTATATAATTTTTTAGAAATATATTGTATATTCATTTATGTTTGCTTCAAGAAAAAATATTTTCACCCGACAAATATTTGCATGCTCATCTGTGATACACATTGCCACTGGAGCTGCAAACACAAGAGAACATAAAGATTTAGTGCCTGCACCCTGGCTCTTGGGCTTCCCTGGTGACTCAAACAGTAAATCATCTGCATGAAATGGAGGAGACCTGGGTTTGATCCCTGGGTCGGGAAGATCCCCTGGAGAAGGAAATGGATACCCACTCCAGTATTCTTGTCTGGGAAATCCCATGGACAGAGGAGCCTGGAGGGCTACCTTGCACACCAGTGGGAGAAATAGACAGTGTGCATGGAAAAACCCTTTTGAAAAAGATTACTGCAGAGTGTGATGAGAGGAGAATAAGAAGAGTAATGTGATAGAAAATAACTAGTTGGGGGGAGTGGCTTCTTAAGATAGAATGTTGGCATTTGAGACAAAATGTGAAAAAGGAGAAAAATGATGCCAGTGACATGAAGAATTGAATTGAACCGAATCTTTAACATCATTGTGTTCCAGATAGACAAAAATTGTCCCAGGATGAATCACCTAGAAATCCTAGATTGAGTATAATAAACATCTTTTTAAATCTAGGGCTGAACTTAATAGTAATGATCATATGACAGAAATCTCAGAGGCAGAAAATGGAAGGATCTGAAACAAAAATGACAATCTCTGCTTCTTGATAGAGTGTTTTGACCATTAAAAAATTAATGCACTTATCAGCATGCCTGAGTTTCAATTATCATCTTGAAAATTATCTACTATTTGTGGTGTTCTTTGTTTCTGTGTATCCAAGTTCCAATCAGTATTATTTTCCTTCCGCCTAAGGACTTCCACTGCACTTCTCACTATGCAAAATTCCCATGACATTTTGTTAAATTAAAATTGCTGTTTATGATAGCCTTATTTTTTCATTTTTTTAAATAGGCTTAATTTTTTAAGAGCAGTTTTAGATTCACAGCAAAGTAGATAGAACAGAGAATTTTCCATGTCCTCTGCCCCCACATAAGCATAGCCTCCCCCACTATCACCATCATATACCAGTGGTTCACTTGTTACAGCTAATAAACAGACATAATACATCATTTTCANCTAAGTTCCAATCAGTATTATTTTCCTTCCGCCTAAGGACTTCCACTGCACTTCTTACTGTGCAAAATTCCTAGTGACATTTTGTTAAATTAAAATTGCTATTTATGATAGCCTTATTTTTTCATTTTTTTAAATAGGCTTAATTTTTTAAGAGCAGTTTTAGATTCACAGCAAAGTAGATAGAACAGAGAATTTTCCATGTCCACTGCCCCCACATAAGCATAGCCTCCCCCACTATCACCATCATATACCACTGGTTCACTTGTTACAGCTAATAAACAGACATAATACATCATTTTCACCCAAACTCCATCACTTACATTAGGATTATTTTTACTGTCTACCTATGGCAAGTGATTCCTGCTTTCCATTTATAGTAATGACTCAAATTTTCTTCCTAAAATAAACATATTTTGGTTATATAAACTAATTTTAAAATTTTTATTATTATTATAAAGGGTAATGCAAATATGGCAAAAATTATGACAATGGTTTGCTAGCAAATGAAGTTGGAGGAACTCTGAACTAGGTGGTCTCTGAGGTCCCTGCCAACTCAGAAATTCTACAGTTCAATTTGATGTCAGATCAAGTATGGTCCTTTAAAGCACTGTGTGTGAACTGTAAGATCAGAAGTAGGAAAAAAAGCCAACACAGACATCTGCAAAACATATATGTTCATTATTCATAAATAAATGAGCAAAGCTATAAATTTCTCTCAAAAGAAAATGAACACTACTATTTTAGATAATCATTATTCATTCTGAATTCCTGGTTATGTAACATGGGATATGAAGTTTACTGTAAATAGAGTGTGAAATTGAGATAAAATAAAATATTCTAACAGCTTCATTTTTTAACCTGAATGTTTAATGTCAATCACTGAGATTTAACTTCTGCTTTAGTAAGAAATGTCCTGGAATGAATTTTGCGAATAATATAAGGTCCTAACTCAGTAAGGAATTGGTCTAAGAAATTATTTTTTAACCAAATGAACAATTGGCTTAAGATCTCTCTCCTTTGTGCTCAACGCTTGGCTCATTTCCACTTGGGGGAACATGTATATTATTTCCTTTTGTCATCAATGGACTTCTCTTTCATTTGAATTTAGTTAAATTCAGTAAATGTTTCTTTGGCTGCATCTATTCCTCCCCCACCCCTTTTCCTTGCTCAATTTAGAAAATCTCAACATTTTTGAAAGAAAGATCAAGTTTATATGGTCTCTTTGGACCAGATGTTAGCAGCAGATTGCACTAGAAGCAGCCACACCCCAACACCACACTTGTCCGGATGCTGTGAAAAGGAATCTGAGATCTTGTGTGAAATTACCAAGGTGACACGTTCACATTTCAGAGGTGGTATTTAATCACACCCCCAAAATTAAGCATCTGAAATTCTGTGAAGTGAAAGGAAGTGAAAGTCTCTCCGTCATGTCTGACTCTTTGCGGCCCCATGGACTATAGAGTCCATGGAATTCTCCAGGCCAGAATACTGGAGTGAGTAGCCTTTCCCTTCTCCAGGGAATCTTTCCAACACAGAAATCGAACCCGGGTCTCCCACATTGCAGGCAGATTCTTTACCAGCTGAGCCACAAGGGAAGCCCAAGAATACTGGAGTGGGTAGACTATCTCTTCTCCAGTGGATCTTCCTGACCCAGGAATCGAACCAGGGTCTCCTGCATTGCAGGCAGATTCTTTACCAACTGAGTTTTTTTTTAATACAGTCATATTTGGAAAAAGGATAACAGTACTCATTCTAAGATTGAGGAAAATTATGTAGACTTTTAGGGCTTGTACCCACTGCCAATCAAGGAAGGGAATGCAGATGGCCATGTGCTCATGGTCGACTGACAGTTGCTCTGCTGGGCATGTCTTCCGATAATGCGGTCTGTTATAATCAGTATAGAATATTTATGAACCCTTAATGGGCTTCTAGCTGCCTAAGTTTACTTGGGGAAGCCCCTGTAGTTAGTGTTTATCCACTGTGTGCTCTCCTGGGCAAGTCTAGGTTTAGAGATCAGATTGCAACCTTTTCCCATAGGCCACCCTTGCTACTCATGCCTAACTTCCTACCTAACACAGGAATTTTGAATGAAATTGATCAAGTATCTTAAATTGTGTTTCCCAGGAACAGACCTTGAAGAGAGCAGCAGAGAGATAATTTTTGGAGTGCTCTCTAGAGAAAAGTCTACATCCATGTGTAAGGAGCAGGGAAAGACAAGATTAGAGGGAGGTGGTCCCCTCCCAAATGTGTTTACAACTGAGAGCAGTCTACAGGAAACCCTGAAGCCGGGATGGTCTGCCAGGCTTAGTACAAATGGAGCCAATGAGTAGGTTTTTGTAGCTCTGTATCATTGCATCCTTGGGGTACTCACTGGGAAAGGGTATAACCTTGGCAAGACAATTCCAGACCTGAGGACAGTCCTCACTGGAAGCCCTCAATACTCTCTACAGCCAGTGCACATGATCTAAGGAAGCATTCCAGTGTCCACTCACTGAGTTACCTTATTCTTCATTGTCGACTGAGAAATACACTCTTGCGTTTTGTTTACAGTCATTAAAGCCCTTCTCTTCCATGCTATTAGTTTTCAATGAGCCTGTGGAGAAGCGTTTGCATGAATCTCTCCCCATTTCTGTACATTTGGCTCTCTGAGCAAAGACCCCTGGCACCTACATTGATGGTTGATCAATTACAAGCCCTCAAGTTAAGACTTCTAGAGAGATACAGAGCTTCATTTTCCTAGAGCCGGTTGTTTACGTTCTGAGATGGTGACACCAACTCCTCTACGCAGAGAAGATTTTAATTTATAATCTAGAGCAAAGTTCTCTCTCTTCCATCCGTCTCTCTCTCTCCCTGAAGAAAAGGAGGCAGATGTGTCCTAGCATGTTGATTTTGAGCCTCCTCTCCTGTGGTGCAAACCTCACTACATCTGCAGTGGGCACTAGGAAATTGGGGCAGACTGAGGAAATGGATGCAGAGAAATGGTCTGATCCCTAATCTAGAGCACCTGTGTATGTGTGTGTGTATAACTGCCAGGCAAACAAATGGAAAGTCAAGCTTGTCAAGAACCCTCTTTCACCAAGTGTTAGCAGCAGTTGTTTTTTAGTCAGTGTGTTGTGCCCAACTCTTTTGCCTAGAGTGTGATAGATACTGCCACATCTCCATACTGTAGTTACCCAGATCTTTCCACCTGGGACTTAACAGGTAGGGCTACCTAAGTTGAGAGTATGCATCTAATTATGAACTAGGCAGTTTTAACAATAGCATATTCATTTATGACTTCCCTGGTGGCTCATACAGTAAAGAACCTGCAATGCAGGAGACCTGTGTTCAGTTCCTAGGTTGGGAAGATCCGCTGGAGGAGGGTATGAAAACCCACTCTAGTATTCTTTCCTGAGAAATCCCATGCACAGAGGAGCCTGGCAGGCTACAGTCCATGGGATATACACTAGGGGCAGTGAGGCTCCCCAGAAAAGTTCAGTCTTATGCCTACACTCTTAGTAATGTCTTACCATCTACAGTGAAACCCTTGATGCCAGAGATGTACCGGAGGCTGAAGTCTCAAAAGAAGGCAGAGCCCTGGATGAGTTTTCCAGCCCTCCCGGCAGCAGTGGGGAGAGCATGGACAGTTGGTCCCAGCTCGCCAACGAGGAGGACAACCCAGACGACACAAGCAGCTTCCTGCAGCTCAGTGAGCGATCCATGAGGTACCTGCTCTTTATTGACTTCCCAGGGAAATAAGTCTCAGCACAGATTCCAGAAATGCATTTTAAATCATTCTCTTCAAAGGATCCCTAATGAGCAAAAAGGAAAGCTCCTGCTAGGACCAAGTGCATGCCTGTCATGATTTGTGCTGAGAGCTTTTAAGATCCAGTTATGGTTTCAATTAGCTCAATCCAGGTTGAGAATCATCCGTGTTCCCTTCTCTGCAGGCTCCAGCTAGTGCATTCAATTATGTGACAACTGTGAGGCTGGTTTGTTTGTTTAATGAGTTGCTATTACAGCGGGTGTATTTGATACTTTCTTTCTGGCTCGTTTGTATTTCAGATGCAAGACAGGCTGGGTTTACATGAGGCAAGTGTTTTTACACTGTGTTGTGGTTTTTGGACTAACTGTTCCTCCCTTTATCTGCCTTGCCCTCTGTATTGTTGCTCTAGAAAGCTAGACAGGAGCTTGGAGAGACTAGATTTAGGAGAACCTAAGCCACTCAGGAGACATAAACTAAAAACTAGTCCTCAGTGAGGTGAAAATGAAAAAATCTTCACATTTCTATCCCAAATCTTGTTTGATACCAGGCCAGCAAGTCTAAGGACTTTCCAGAAAGATCAATTGGAAAGTGGCTTCAGTTGCATCTGAGTGTATGCCTCCTGGAAAGGTTTTTCTTTTCTTCCTGCAGTTCAGTCTGTTTAGACTTAGAAAATGTCACAGTGTTAAATGATTTATAGAAAATTTCAAACACTGGTGGAAATGTTGCAATATAGCGATAAAAAGCAAAGAGAATTTGAATCTTTGGGTCTATCATAAGTTTATACAGTTAATTACCTCCAGCGTAATGTTTGAGTCATCAAATCTCAATCAGTGAATACATTCAGTACCCCCACGTGAAACCCAAGACAAGAATTTGAAATGAGGGGGTTCAGTTGTTTATTCATAGAACTCCAAAGGAAAGACCATTCTGTTACGCAACACTCCAGCACACATCCTTAGAAAACCTTACTTGCAAAAGAAGTCATTAGAAATTAGAGAAGGTACGAGGACACATGGTGAGTTTGGTGAAATTGGATACATTCCATTGTGCAAGTACAGACAGAACCTAAAAATGGGCTCAACTCTTCTGTGTTCCAGTAAATAGATTCCAGGCTAGTAACTAGACCATATGTTGATTGTGCAACCTACAAAAATGATACGATATATAATTCCTCCTTCTCTACAACACACTGAAGTATCAGATGTGGCTCCTTCTCAAAGATTTTAGATAAAGGAGCTATAAAACTTTGACATTACCCAACTTTGTACTTACAAATTCTGTAGCCCCATAGGAAAAAAACAATGAGACAAGTTCATATCCAATGGAATATGCCTCAGAAAAATCCCCTGAATGGCAAAGGGAAAACCCTACTGGTTTTTGTCAAAAGCCAATAAGCAGGAAGATCTCCCCCAAGCCAGCATTCTCAGAAGTATCTTAGTCTCTGGAGGTATACCCAAGAAGCCTGTTGCTGATGGATAAACATCCTGTTACTAGAATGGGGAAGAAAGGGGTTATGCTGATTGTCACCCACCAGGTGTGATCCACCAAGTCTGAGCCCACTGCAGAAATTACAAAATACTGATGATGAGGATGATGGTGGTGAGTCAAAAGAATCTTTTATTGTGTTTTCCCC
Source organism: Redunca redunca (assembly GCA_006410935.1). NCBI lineage: Eukaryota > Metazoa > Chordata > Mammalia > Artiodactyla > Bovidae > Redunca > Redunca redunca. The sequence goes on from SJYQ01006401.1 coordinate 265,001, forward strand.
TGATTTGGTCAGAAATAAACATCAATTTAGGGGTCCTAGACACAAAGCAATGTTCTCCTGGGGATCAAAGGAAGGACCTCTTAGAATGGTGGAACATCGGTGTCGGCAGTGTGGCCAGGTGGCGGAGACTGGCATTAATGTGTAAACTTTTGCTTTGTCAGCAATGGCAACAGTAGTGCCACTAGCAGTCTTGGCATTATGGACCTGGACATTTATCAGGAAAGCATGCCATCTTCTCCCATGATTAAGTAAGTAGCCACTGAGATGCAGTGATTGTGAGCCCGCTACTCTGATTCCATCTGGCAATCCATTTTGATCATTCAGGTTGTGCCCGACCACCGGCTTCTTCATGTCTGTCCTCCCAAGGTTCCCGGAGACGTGTGGTTTCATGTCACTGGAGTAAGAACTCAGGCGTGCCGTAGCCTCACCCTACCATCAACCGCTTTCTATATTGCAAGTCTATCCCTTATACTATAATCGTTTTGGATAAAGCTTATCCATGTATTCAGACATATATGTCATTTTACCTAGATGGATACAGAGAACCAAAAATCCATTTAAATTGTACCATACCAACCAACAAAGACTATTGTTCAGTAGAATATAGTGTGAGAGGCTTTTCCTTTTCTTGTAGACACCTGGGATTATTGCCATTAATGAGTCTAATACCAAATGGCACTATGATGGAGATAACATCATCTGCTCCCGACACTATGAGGCCCTTCTAAAATACCAAGGGAAAAAAGTACAATAAGTAAGGCATGAAACATGGTATATAAAGGGAGAGCAACATAAGGTCAGGACTTCATCTAGAATTTGTGATTGTTCTGGAAAATTAAATGAACCGAAAGCTATTTTTGACCATTATGACATTATTTGGAGATTTCTGAAATTTCAGAAAAATAAAAATGAGATATAGGGTTAAAGCTTCTCCCTGTTCTACTTTTTTTATTATTATCCATAGCAAAAGCAATTTTATTTCACTGTTTAATCAGTATCCTGCCTGCGGGAATATTCCTCAGTGATTGAAAGTTACAGTGCATCCTTTCCTGTGCCGCACAGCCATAACTCGCAGGTAGAGATGAACATAAACATTATCTTGGGTCTGTTTTGTTTTTGAAAGGAGACAAAACTACTTTGGGGAAAATTTATTTTTCTCCTTCAGACAACATTTGTTTAGTTGTCTGTCTTTCTCCCCAGTATGAGTCTAGGACCCCACAGAATACAGAAAGAGAAAACCAAGACCATCTTCACTACCCCTGTTAGCATCCTGCAGCTTCATAACAGCAGAAACAGTATCTAGTAGCTCATTTCACTTATGTTCCTTGGATAGAGATCTACCAAAAAACATAGACCCTTTGGGAAATTGGCCATTCTTCCACAAACAAATAGGTGTTCGTGAAAGAACGATCGTGCTTTCTCTGGACATTCGGAATACAATGGAATTTACTAGCCAGATTTTAGCAGTAACAGAATATAAGGAAGAATCCTCCCGCATATAGAGACACATTTTTAAGAGCACCTGCAGTTTAATTTGTAGACAGGACAAAAATATGGGACAATGATGAATTTCCCAAGATGGCCACTTGCTTTCAGCTGTTGGAACATATACTCTAATTTTAAAATCATTTACTACATCTTCCCACTATTTGCAAGGCTCCCTAATAAGTACTCACTATAATGAAAATACCTCAGATATTCAACACGCCTATATTTAATGAGATCCTTACTTCGGTTTTCAGAGTCGGACACAACTGAGCTACTGAACTGAACTGAACTCACTTTGGTTATGAGTCTCTAGTCCTAAGCAACCCTCAGCCTGCTAACAATTCCCACTAAAAAGAAAAAAAAAAAGAAAATTTTCAAATAATTGAGATATTTTGTCACACAACTTAAGATCTAAAGTTTGTGATTGTGTTTTTCCTCATTTCAGGTCAAAGAACCAGATATATGTAGAAAAATATTTTCTCAGACTAAAATGCAAATTTATGTTGCTATCATGCTAAATAAAAATAATCAGTCTTGAGATGGAAATACAAGATCCTTTAAATGACAAATAAAATGCAGAAGAAGGATAAATCCTCCAATCAGATCTAGTTACCTACTAAATATTTTCTTGACTATTCAAACCTGTGAGGGTTTGTAGAAGGGAGGTTGAGAAGAATTGAAAATTGCATCTCTCAGAGTCTCCCACACCTATCATCTCAACTAAAACCATCCAGTTTATCTGGCCCTTTTTTTAGGGGCGAGAATATCTATTTCAAACCCAGTAATCCGACGTAACAGCCATGTTAGTACTTCTCTAATATTCATTTATTCCACAAAAACCATAAATATATTTCAAGAGCTTTTATATCAATAAGACCCATCATTTCATCTTCCATTTATGGCTTGTTCTTCCTAAACATTACCAACCATATACTGTTGTTTTCTCCCAAAGTGAATTGGTAGAAGAAAAGGAGATTCTTAAAGGACAGGCAGAAACCATGGAGGGTAAGCCACTTTCCCATAATTTTGAGACACAATTTGCTTATGATCTTCCCATGGAAAGTGTAGTAAGGTGGTTATGTCTGTGTTCAGAACATGCCTCTGGAACGCCAGTGGGAACAGCCAGCCGCCAGGGAAGCCTGCTGGTGATCAACTTTGACCTGGAGCCTGAGTGTCCTGACACTGAGCTGCGAGCCACTCTGCAGTGGATAGCTGCGTCTGAACTCGGTATCCCCACCATCTACTTTAAGAAATCTCAAGAAAACAGAATCGAAAAGGTACCTTGACCCCTGTTTGGATGTCATAAGGCTTTGTGTTTTTATCCCTGCTTGAAACTGAGTAAATGTCCAGTTGGCCCATTTGAATGTTTGTGTTCTTGACTTTTCACCTTAGAATTTTGATTAGCACTTTGAGGCCTTCCACCTGCATAAATGTAATCATGACAGCTCTCTGACGGGCAGTTTTGTTTCCACTAGCTGGGGATGAGGAGAAAGTAAATTGAGGAGACGGAATATTTTCAAAGAGTCTGTTATCTTTAGGTGTGTTTCCTTGCTCTTGAATTGACCTCTTCCTATGTTCATTTAAATTAACAGTAGAGAAGCAAAGATTTGATACATACTAGACCAAAGTGAGGTCACACTGATAATTAAAACAAACTGTCAGGGTGTCAAAGAGAAGGCGTTTTTCATTCCTTATGGAACAGATTTGCATTGGATGGATGGATTTTCTTTGGCCAACATCAAAATTAATAGCAACTGTCACTCTAATTCCTAGCACTTACTATTATAGAATATAATAAGACCAATCACTTAGTATTATAGAATATCAATTATTAAGGTTAAAACAAGAATTCAACTACCAATGACTTCCCAGGTGGCTCAGTAGTAAAGAATCTGCCTACCTCAGTAGTAAATCTCAGTAGTAAAGAATGCAGGAGATGTGAGACATGGATTCCATCCCTGGGTCAGGAAGGTCGCCTGGAGAAGGGAATGGAAACCCAGTCCAGTATTCTTGCCTGGACAGAGAAGCCTAGCAGACTATGGTCCAGGGGGTCACAGAGAACTGGATATGACTGAACTATTAATCATGCACACCAATGTTTTCAAACTCAATTTCCATAATTTAAAAGTATACTTTTAAAATAATTAAAAATAATGTTGCTATATTGGTTTTCTATTTCTGTGTTACAAATTCACTAACTTAAAACAGCAACACCCAGGTCTGTTGTTAGAAGTTTGGGTGAATTCCATTCTCTCTACTGAGGGACTTACAAGGCAGAAATCAACTTGCCAGCCTGATTTGGCACTTATACGGAAGCCACAGAGAGAAATAAGCTTCCACACTTGTTAGGGTTGTTGTCCTGACTCAGTTCCTCGGGGTTGTAGGACTGAAGTCCCATTTCCTTGCTGAAGTCAACTCTCAGCTTCTGGAAGTTGCACAGTTTCCTGTCATGTGGTCCCTTTGTGCCCCCACGCTGTTAGTTTCCATTCCTTCTTCTGCACTAGCCAGAGAAAACTCTGCTCTTAATGGGTTCATTCAATCAAATTACACAGATTAAGCTCACCAGATAGTCTGCCTTTTAACTAACTCAAATCCCTTTTTCCATTTAATATAACATTTAAGATATGCCCTTGACTCATCCTATTCATGGTACTGAGTATTAGGGCAGAAAATTTGGGGAGTTAATTTAGGATACTGCCTATCCTTACCACCATGCATTTTTTTAATATCTTATTGTTATAAAGTATTTCCACATACTCATTATACTTGTTTCTCAACAACCCTGTGAGAAGAGCAGAATGGATATTATCATTCCTTTTATACTGATGAACAAGTAAGGACTCAGAGAGCTTGGTCCATGAGAGTCCTGAGATAGTGATGGCTGAGCCTAATCCTAGAACCTCACTATTTCTACATATACTTCTCAATAGTTTATCTCTCTCAAGTTAAATTGCCTTGGAGTTACAATCTAGATTTTCTTAAAAGGTGTAACTGCATTTTAATTTTTATTGCCAAAATCTAGCATCTTGAAACATCTGGAGATGAGAGGTCCTTTACTCTCTGGCTCAGGCTTAGGTACACGGTAGTTAGAATAGCATCTCTCTCTCTCTCTTTCTCTCTGTCTCTGCCTCCCCAGACAATGGTCTTGGCTACTGGAAAAACTGAGGAGACTTAGTTTATTTTCCATACACTCGTCCACTTCAGCTTCTCTTTCTAGCCAGTGATCCGTGTTTCTGTTTATGCCTAGGACTGTCTACAGTTCTGTCTTCTCTAAATCTAGATACTACCCCATACTTGGCACACCTTTATTTTCAAGGTGATGAGTGGTTCACTGTAATGGTTCCCTATAAATTCTCCTCCCACCTTACCATCCAGCCAGCCAGTGCAAAAGGTGCAGTGATAGAGTGCTTCAGTTTTGCCCCCTCCCTCCTGCCACACATAATCCCAAGACCCCCTGCCAGGGGGAGGAGAACAAAGACATTTTTAGCCAGAGTTCTTGGTTTCCTGGAAAAATGAAAGGCAGGTTGGGTTCTAGTTTTATCCCCAGTCTCTTCCTGAATAAAAGCATTACATGGTGTATTTTAGGTGATTTCTCAATGAAACAGATTTTTATGTTGCAGTTGAGTTGCTCTGTGTCCAGCTCTTTGGGACCCTGTGGAGTGCAGCATGCTAGGCTCCTCCGTCTTCTGCTCTCTCCCAGAGTTTGCTCACATTCACGTCCCATTGATTTTTATACAGTCCATTTTGAAGAAGCAGTGTAACACTCTATGTGAATATATGTCTAATAAATTTTTGCTTAGATGAAAGGACAAGGAATATGTCGCTGACACCTTAATTATGTAAATAATGCTTTGACATATTTATTTCTGCCCAGTGATTTTCAGTTATCAAATGGGATACCTGTCTTTGCTCATAACAATTTTTCTGTAAGAATAAATGTTCCATTAGTATGTCAAGATACATTAAATGATGTTTCACTCCTATTTAGCATCACCTCAAGGGACTTATTTCTAAGTAATATAATTTTAGGGACTGAATCATCTTTTTCTTTTCTGAGTCAGTTAAAATTCTCTACAGGTAATGGCTCCTCCATAAAAGGGCACTGCCTGTGCCCAGTTCTGTGACAGAACTGGTGAAATAGAGCCAATCCTTATGCAGAATTTTGATCTCCTGTCTTTTATTTGGAGCCCTCATTCTGACTGTCTTTCAATTGGTCAGGAAGTTAAGTGGCCATTTTCAAGTGGTATGAAAGAGAGACTGTGGCTTCCCAACCGGGAGGCGGTGTCACTGGAAAGCAGCAGTGTCTCATTAGCTCCCCATCAGCTTGGAAAAGGTGAAAGAAGTGTCTCTGCTAAGTTCAGCAAGCAAAAGGCAAAGGAGGAAAGGAAAGATATACCCACGGAACGCAGAGTTCCAAAGAACAGCAAGGAGAGGTAAGAAAGCCTTCCCCAGTGATCAGTGCAAAACAGTAGAGGAAAATAATAGAATGGGAAAGACTAGAGATCTCTTCAAGAAAACTAGAGACACCAGGGGAACATTTCATGCAAAGATGGGCACAGTAAAGGACAGAAATGGTATGGACCTAACAGAAGCAGAAGATATTAAGAAGAGGTGGCAAGAGTATGCATAAGAACTATACAAAAGGGATCATAATGACCCAGATAACCATGAAGGTGTGATCACTCACCTAGAGCCAGACATCCTGAAGTCAAAAGTCAAGTGAACCTTAGAAAGCATCACTATGAACAAAGCTAGTGGAGGTGATGGAATTCCAGCTGAGTTATTTCAAATCCCAAAAGACAATTCTGTTAAAGTGCTGCACTCATTATGTCAGCAAATTTGGAAAACTCAGCAGTGGCCACAGGACTGAAAAAGGTCAGTTTTCATTCCAATCCTAAACAAGGTCAATGCCAAAGAATGTTCAAACACCACACAGTTGCACTCATCTCATACACTAGCAAAGTAATGCTCAAAATACTCTAAGCTAGGCTTCAATAGTATGTGAACCAGGAACTTCCAGATGTTCAAGCTGGTTTTAGAAAAGGCAGAGAAACCAGAGATCAAATTTTCAACATCTGTTGGATCATAGAAAAGGCAAGAGAATTCCAGAAAAACATCTACTTCTGCTTCATTTACTACGCTAAAACCTTTGACTGTGTGGATCACAACTGTGGAAAGTTCTGTGGAACTGTGGAAAGTTCTTAAAGGGATGGGAATACCAGACCACCTTACCTGCCTCCTGAGAAACTTGTATCCAGGTCAAGAAGCAACAGTTAGAACCAGACGTGAAACAACAAACTGATTCCAAATTGGGAAAAGAGTATGTCAAGGCTGTATATTGTCACCTCCTTATTTTAACTTATAATGCCATCATGAGTAATGGCAGGCTGGATGAAGCACAAGCCTGAATCAGAATTGCCAGGAGAAGTATCAATAACCTCAGATGTCCAGATGACACCACCCTTATGGCAAAAAGCAAAGAAGAACTAAAGAGCCTTTTGATGAAGGTGGAAGTGAAGGGTGAAAACTCCAGCTAAAAACTCAACATTCAAAAAACTAAGATCATGGCATCTGGTCCCATCACTTCCTGGCAAATAGATGGGGAAACAATGGAAACAAGAGACTTTATTTTCTTGTGCTCCAAAATCACTGCAGACGGTGACTGCAGCCATGATATTAAAAGACACTTGCTGCTGCTGCTGTTAAGTCACTTCAGTCATGTCCAACTCTGTGCGACCCCATAGATGGCAGCCCACCAGACTCCCCTGTCCCTGGGATTCTCCAGGCAAGAACACTGGAGTGGGTTGCCATTTCCTTCTCCAGTGCATGAAAGTGAAAAGTGAAAGTGAAGTCGCTCTGTTGTGTCCAACTCTTCACAACCCCATGGACTGCAGCCCACCAGGCTCCTCCATGCATGGGATTTTCCATGCAAGAGTACTGGAGTGGGTTGCCATTGCCTTCTCCGAAAAGACACTTACTCCTTGGAATAAAATCTTTGACAAACCAAGACAGAGTATTAAAAGGCAGAGCCAACAAAGGTCCGTCTAGTCAAAGCTATGGTTTTTCCAATAGTCATGTATGGATGTGAGAGCTAGACCATAAAGAAAGCTGAACACTGAAGAATTGATGCTTTTGAACTGTGGTGTTGGAGAAAACTCTTGAGAGTCCCTTGGACTGCCAGAAAATCAAACCAGTGAATCCTAAAGAAAATTAGCCCTGAATATTCATTGAAAGGAGTGATGCTGAAGCTGAAACTTCAATACTTTGGCCACCTGATGCTAAGAGCCAACTCATTGGAAAAGACCCTGATGCTGGGGAAGATTGAAGGTGGAAGGAGAAGGAGACGACAGAGGATGAGATGGTTGGATGGCATCACTGACCTGATGGACATCAGTTTGAGCAAGTTTCAGGAGATGTCATGATTGAATACAGAAGCATCTCATCTGTCCCACCACTGCCTGTGAACTTGGAGTGGAAGGACACCTAATATCAGCTTATAACTACCTGCAGTCTTATTTCAGTTCAAAAGATGAATTCCAAACATTGTGGGTGCCCAATGTACTGGCACTCCTCTCCAGTAAATGACACCTTTATTCTCAGGCTTCTCTTTTAGTGTTCCATCCAATTATTAAAATGCAAGGTGCACTTGAACATCATACATTCAGGACATTTATCAAAAGTTTATCGAATATGTACAACATGCCAACATTGTTCGAGGCTCTGGGGACATAGGGAACAAAAAAGGCAAGATGTTCTACCCTTTGGGAGTTCATATTCCAGGTTAGGAAGGGCCCAGGGCAGGGAGAAGGTAAACCAAAGGAGGCTCAGCTTGTAAAGACCAAACTTGAAATGTAATGGGAGCTTACTCTGAATAAGGAAAAATGAGAAACACACCGAAACAGTCCTTTATGCCCTGCAAACCATGAGCCAAATGCAAAGAGTCACTGGGGACACTAACTTACAACTCACATCTTAGGCCCCTTCTTGGAGCTTCCTTTCTAAGACTGGGGCCTAGAGATATACATTTTTAACATATTTGTTCAAGTATGATGAGTCTGATGAACACTAAAGTTTGAGACTCCCTTCCATAAGAAATGGGCTTTCCAGGTGGCTCTAGTGGTAAAGAAGCTACCTGCCAATGCAAGAAACATTAAAAGATGGGGGTTCAATCCGTGGATTGCGAAGATCCCCTGGAGAAGAGCATAGAAACCCACTGCAGTATTCTTGCCTGGAGAATCCCATGGACAGAGGAGCCTGGAGGGCTCTAGTCCATGGAGTCGCAAAGAGTCAGACATGACTGAGAAACTAACACTTCCATAAGAAATATCTTGAAGGAGTGGCAGGATTTGAGGTGGCTTTTAAGTATGCTAAATTCCAAAGGAAAGATTGCTGAAAATCATAGCACTTGAAAATCTAAAATTCAGTTTATAAATTTAATTCACAGTGACCTTGACATCAGTTGTAACTGATTTACTATGAGGCCAGTCATGAGCTCATTCCAGCGCCCCAATTATTGAATTTAAACAGAAGTAAAAGAGCTGGAAAACAATAATACATTGCCTCCACAAAGCAGAACAATTCATTAATTGATATCTTTTTAAAAAAAAAAATGGGTCTCATGATCTTTCCCCCTCCATGAATTAAGTAGATTAAATTTAATTGATGTCAAGGTCACTGTGAATTAAATTTATAAACTGTATTTTAGATTTTCTTCCTCATCATTAAGCTCATTTGGGGAATTACATCCTTCTCTTGAGGGCAGTGCATAGAACAGAATGTCCTAAGAGGAATCAGATGTATACCTACCTTCCTAAGAAAGTGGGTGTCAGAAGAAGACTCGCTTCTCCTTTAATGTGTTACTCTTTTCCACAAGCAAAGTAGAGGAAAGAGAATGAGAGAGAAAATATTGATGGTGTTTACTGTTAAGTTAACTTTCCCCAAAATACTACACTTAAAGTCTCAGTTTTGAAAACGCTCCCTGACAAAGGAAAAATAAAGAATTAAATATTGTCTTAGTCAGCTTGAGCTGCTCTAATAAAATAACCTAGGCAGTGGCTTGAACAGCAGACATTTATTTCTTAGGGTTCTAGAGGCTAGAAAGTGTGAGATCGAAGTGCCAGTAGGTACATTTCCTCATGAGGGACAGCTTCCTTTCTGTGCTGTCACATGGCAGAGAGCCAGCTCTGGTATCTCTTCATCTTCTCAGAAGGGCATGAATTCCATCCTGGGAGCCCCATCCGCATGACCTGGGGGATGCTTTTATGGCCCGATGCTCGAGCCAATCAAATCAAACTCTTCTCTTGGGATGAACCAGGCTTTGGGGTTTTCTCAAGATCCCTGGGGAGTCCCAGGGTGCAGCCAAGGCTGAGAATCTCGACTCCTACAGGCCATAGTTGCGGGAGCAATATAAAGACCAGCTCACTTGTGCTTAATGAAATGGACCACCTTGGAACAAAAGAAGGTAGCTGCTTTCAGAAATCTACATTGAGTGTTTCCCAAAAAACTAAACAATTTGCAACAACTCCAATAGATTCGATCCCTGGATCAGGAAAATCTCCTGGAGAAGGAAATGGCAACCGACTTCAGCATTCTTGCCTGGAAAATCCCGTGGACAAATGAAACTGAGGGGCTACAGTTCATGGGGTCACCAAGAGTCAGACACAACTTAGCAGCTAAACAACAACAACCCATAGATCCCACCATATGATTTTATAAACGAGTAATCTAATTGAGTAAATGCACCTGAAAATATAAAAGCTACCTACCATGTGATACTTCAAACAGGTCTACAACATACCATCACAGGATGTAAATTCTTCTAGCTTCCTAAAATGAAACATTTGTTCAAGGAAATGGCAACTATGATACATAGGAAGGGAAACTAATTGTTATTAATTGTGAAATGATAGAAAATGAAAATTGTTTATTTTTGTCAGTGCGTTGGAAAGAAAAACTCAGATCCCTGACATCTTAAAGCTGATTAACGAGTCCATAGCATGGACAGACACAGGGAAAGATATAGGGACAGCTGCTAAACAGAACGCAGTTTTTAAAGACTGTAGTAATGAACTGCAAGTGTCCTTTTCTGGTTTATTTACAGTCTTAGCTTCATTTTTGTCTGGAATTCTTTTTAAATAAAGAAAGAAAAGAAAGTGTAAGACCTTCCTTACTCATCAACCCCACTGAAATTCTCCAAGCCAGGCTTCAGCTATATGTGAACCGTGAACTCCCTGATGTTCAAGCTGGTTTTAGAAAAGGCAGAGGAACCAGAGATCAAATTGCCAACATCCACTGGATCATGGAAAAAGCAAGAGAGTTCCAGAAAAACATCTCTTTCTGCTTTATTGACTATGCCAAAGCCTTTGACTGTGTGGATCACAATAAACTGTGGAAAATTCTGAAAGAGATGGGAATACCAGACCACCTGACCTGCCTCTTGAGAAATCTGTATGCAGGCCAGGAAGCAACAGTTAGAACTGGACATGGAACAACAGACTGGTTCCAAATAGGAAAAGGAGTACGTCAAGGCTGTATATTGTCACCCTGCTCATTTAACTTATATGCAGAGTACATCATGAGAAACGCTGTACTGGAAGAAACACAATCTGGAATCAAGATTGCCGGGAGAAATCTCAATAACCTCAGATATGCAGATGACACCACCCTTATGGCTGAAAGTGAAGAAGAACTAAAAAGCCTCTTGATGAAAGTGAAAGAGGAGAGTNGACTTTATTTTGTGGGGCTCCAAAATCACTGCAGATGGTGACTGCAGCCATGAAATTAAAAGATGCTTACTCCTTGGAAGAAAAGTTATGAGCAACCTAGATAGTATATTCAAAAGCAGAGACATTACTTTGCCGACTAAAGTCTGTCTAGTCAAGGCTATGGTTTTTCCAGTGGTCATGTATGGATGTGAGATTTGGACTATGAAGAAGGCTGAGCGCCAAAGAATTGATGCTTTTGAACTGTGGTGTTGGAGAAGACTTTTGAGAGTCCGTTGGACTGCAAGGAGATCCAACCAGTCCATTCTGAAGGAGATCAGCCCTGGGATTTCTTTGGAAGGAATGATGCTAAAGCTTAAACTCCAGTACTTTGNTAAAGCTGAAACTCCAGTACTTTGGCCACCTGATGTGAAGAGTTGACTCATTGGAAAAGACTTTGATGCTGGGAGGGATTGGGGGCAGGAGAAGGGGACAACCCAGGATGAGATGGCTGGATGGCATCACTGACTTGATGGATGCGAGTCTGAGCGAACTCAAGAGTTGGTGATGGACAGGGAGGCCTGGCATGCTGCGATTCGTGGGGCCGCAAAGAGTCGGACACTCACTACTTAGCAACTGAACTAAACTGAACTGAATGTCTGAGATGAACCCATCAAAGACTAAAAGCATGCTATATTTAAAGGGACCAGATCATTTTTAAAAATCACTTTATCGGGATGTGCTTAGCCACTCAGTCCTGTCTAACTCTTTGCAACCCTGTGGACTGTAGCCCACCAGGCTCCTCTGTCCATGGGGATTCTCCAGGCAGGAATACTGGAGTGGGTTTCCATTTCCTTTTCCAATTTATTGGGATATCAACCTGACTTTAGAAGTCATGAGACAGACTCTAGCATGTGGCCACTTCACAAACTACTGATAGAGTATCCTAGTTGGTTGGAAATTTTGACAATTTTGGGTCAGTTCACAACAGCCTGTGGTCATCATCACAGACCACAGTGGGAAACCCTGCTTCAGCAGGCCCAAAATAGATGGAAAGTAGCTAATATTGGAGAGTAGCTAACACCTTCCAGAAAGGTCTGAAGCAGACAGCCTTCTGGGAAGAGTGTAGCCAATATTGACATCTGCTCTGTAATTTTCATTCTCTCTCAAAGCAATGACTGAGATTAAAGTTGAGAATAAGAAGGTGGCCCAGAAAACTAGAGTGTACAGAAAGAAAAAATAGTGCTGAGACTGTTTATATTTCTTTGTACTTTATACTACATCTTTATAAAACATGCTAAAGAAGAGAAAACACACTCAAGGGATAAGTCTGGTCTAAGACCGCTGAAGACCCAGGAGGAAAATCTTGACGAGAAGTCGATGAATTATTAATATGAGCCTCTCTCAGTGAGACCTCAGAAACTTGTTGTTCAAACCTTCTGCACTGGGAGCACCTTTCTGCAGTAAGAACTGGAAAAGTCTGATTAACAAAATCATGCAAAGACATCCTAGCCTTTCTCCCCTTTTTCCTGAGGCTGAATGTTTTTGCCACCTAGTCCAATAGAAAAACATGCATGCCTGGTATCTTTCATACACACCAACATACAAGTAACAGCTCACAAAATTATTTTTATGCAGCTCCATGAATTTACTAATAACCACCTAGAGTGTTCCTCTTTCTGACAGTATTTGTGTTCTGAGCAAAGTCTTAACCTAAAGGATTAAGTTCTCTAAAATTTCAGGAGACTGACACAGAAAGCTCAACAGAATTGTGAGGGATACCAGACAACTAACAGTCTGAAATTCCGTCACCGAGCCTGATGGAGTTGATTGGAGCTAACCCTCCAGGGCTGTTGTAATGACCAGTGAAGAGGGGTCCCGGGCACCCCACCTCCACAGCATGCATGCCCACTCCCAGTCACAGGTGATGAAACACCTGCCCCATGACCATCTCTGACTTTGCTCTTTGCCCACTGCCATGGCACCAGTTCAGGCTCTGCCTTTGCTTAGATTCTCAGCCTTGACTCATTTTTTGGAGCATCCTGTAGGAAATTATTGAGTAAGCAGCCCCAAGATGTGCCTGGTAATTTTTTAATGGTGTATGTGCAAATATGCAAAACTCAAGAATGAGTATTTAGACAAGGTTCAGCTTCAATGATTCTGGATGTCACTCCATATTTCTAGTCTTATTGATCATTTTGAATGCATTTGATATCTTTGACTCACATTTGGGTGTTCTGCCTTCTGCAAATATTTCTTGAGTCCCTAGTAGGTGCAGGCACAAGATATTGGGTTGGCCAAACAGTTCATTCACGTTTTTCCCATAAGATGTTACCAATATTAAGTGATTAAGGACTTCCCTGGTTAACTTTCAGTGGTTAAGAATCCGCCGGCCAATGCAGGGGACATGGGTTCAATCCCTGGTCTGGGAAGATCCCACAGATTGCAGAGCAACTAAGTTGGTACACCGTAACTACTGAGCCTGTCTCTAGAGCCCGTGATCCCCAACAAGAGAAGCTATTGCAATGACAAGCCCTCTCACTACAACAGAGTAGCCCCTGCTCGCTTCAACTAGAGAAAGCCCACACGCAGCAACAAAGACCCGGTAAAGCCAAAAAAAAAAAAGTGAGAGTTAGTTCAGATGGTGTCCTTTCCCAGGGAGATTACAGTCTATAAAACTGTTGCCATCAGCTTCCCACTGGTCTCCCTTTTTGCATCTTCCTAAAACTCTTTGAGATGATGTTTATGTTTCCATGTATTAAAAGTTAAGCCTTTTATTTTCCAGCCTAGAAAATTGCTTTATTCTGATTAAGCCAACACAAGGCGAATGAGTACAAAAAAGCACTGATTTCTGTAACTGAAGAAGCTGGTGCTGTCACAGCAGCTGGAAGAAGAAACATAATTTAATAGTAGCTCTCTGGGAAACAATTTCTCAGTAATTGAAGTGAATTAGCAAATTCAAACTGAAGGGGGCGGGGGAAGATCAGAAAAAATTAGCATTCCAATTTCTGGCTCATCTTCAAAGTCTGAGCAAATGTGAAATGAGTAGGGCAAAGAAATTCTAGAAGGAAACATTGAAGAAATAGTAACTAAAGCACATCTCTCATCTTTTTAAGAAATAGATTTTTCTTCCTCAATAAACGAGACTAGAGTCCCAGCCTTTCCTTTATCCCAATGTTCCAAATAAATAATAGTGTCTTGTTATCCTACCTTGGAGAAGGAAATAGCAACCCACTCCACTTTTCTTGCCTGGAAAATCCCATGGAGAGAGGAGCCTGGCAGGCTACATTCCATGGGGTTGCAAAGAGTCGAACATGACTATAGTGACTTAGCATATTCTCCTAACACCAAAAGGCATGGGGTACTGTAGCAAAAAGAGCTCTGGGCTGCAGTGTCCGAAGACCATGCATCCTGGGACTTCCCTGGTGGTTCAGTGGTTAAGACTACACTTTCCAATGCAGGGGGTGTGGGTTCCATCTCTGGTCAAGGGGCTAAGACCCCACATACCTTGTGATCAAAAAGACAAAATGTAGACAACAGAAGCAATATTATGACAAATTTGATAAAGACTTTTAAAATGATCCACATTAAACAATGAAGACCATCTTACTACCAACTTTTCATCTCACAAACTCACAATTTTTCATCTTTAAATGCCTGCTTTGCAGGGTTGTTGATGGAATTAAATGAGATTACATGCTTGAAAGATACTTCCTACAGGTTTTGGTTAATAGTTGTTACTTTTCTCTATACTATCTTACTAAGGAGTTGGAGAGGACTTCATGCTGAGCTTTAGGCTACAGTTTCTTGAAGGGGACCATCTGTAATGATTTTCCCATCTTCCAGTGCTCCAGCTCAACCTGCAGTCAGACACTTTCTAAGCTGTGGCCAACTGAAAATGATACCATTAGCCAGGTGATGAGTCTAGGATGTTTCCTCAGTCTTTCCTTTTCCTGTTCCAATGGAAAGACAGTGTCTCTTGAAACTTGTTGAAGGAGGAGGGAACATTTCAAAGTGGAATGAGGAACCAGTAAGTAAAACTACCCAAAAGTTTTGTTCAGTTGCTAAAGTCATGCCCTACTCTTTGCGAGCCCGCGGACTGCAGCACGCTAGGCTTTCCTTTCATTCACTATCTCCTGGAGTTTGCTCAGATTCATATTCACTAAGTCAATGATGATATCTAACTGTCTCATCCTCTGTCACCCCCCTTCTCCTCCTGTCCTCAGGCTTTCCCAGCATCAGGGTCTTTTCCGATGAGTTGGCTTTTCACATCAGGTGGCCGAAGTATTGTCCTGGAGCTTCAGCATCAGTCCTTCCAATGAATATTCAGAGTTGATTTCCTTTAGGATTCACTGGTTTGATCTCCTTGCAGTTCAAGGGACTCTCAAGAGTCTTCTCCAGCACCCAAAATTTTAATACAATTTATTTGGCCTAAATGGTACATCCTATGAAAGATTGTGTATGACCCTGATAGAAGGGACTGGGAACCATGCTATACAGAACCATTAGACAGAGTCTAACCCAGAGAAAGGTGGATCTGAGGGAACTCTTCAAATACCTAAAAGATAAGATGTTGAAAGAAGAATCCCATGTAGACTCTCAAAATTGGTGGATGGCAACTGCTGTGAGGAAAAATCTCAGTTCAGTTGAAAGAACCCTCTAATAATCTGGACTGTCTACAAAGCAAATAGACTGCCCTGAGATACAGTTCCCTGCCACTAGAGGTATTCAGAAATAGCCTGGAGAGCCACTGGGTCTGGTAGAATGGTTGAATGAGATGACTTTGAGGATCCTCTGTGATATGTGAGTCCTGACTGTGCTTTTCTCTAGTTTCTAGATGTCGTGCGGCTGGTCCATCAGAAGTCCTGGAAGGTGGGGGATATCTTCCATGCAGTGGTTCAGTACTGCAAGATACACGAGGAGCGGAGGGATGGGACCCCGAGTCTCTTTGACTGGCTCTTAGAACTGGGATAAGGCAGCAGTCTCCTGCAGAGTATCCCTTTCCTTCTTTCCAGCTTAGATTACAGTGGTTTGCTCTAAATGCTCTAAACTTTCTCAAAACATCACATCACATTAACAGAGCCAGGAAAAAATCTGCTCCTCAAGTCTGCTGCACATGGAATAAATCTGAGGGAAAGCAAAATAAAGGCCTGTACAAATCAACACAACCTGTAGGTGAGTTTAAAAGAGCTTGTGTTAGAATGGCTGGAGAAACAGAAATTGTAATGGGCCCAAATGGAAAACTTAGGGCTAGGCCTAAATTCCAGGAAGTTGCACTTGCATATTTTTAATAACATAAAATGTCATGTAATATCTCCAATTATGTGAATCAAGTGGAAACATCACTGGTCAAAATCATTTTATAAACTCTGCTGTAATCTTTATTTTACTTTTTTGAGCAGATTAAAGGATCTATCAGCCCAGGTAAATATTTAAGATACAGATGAGATATTTCCAAAATTTTGATATAAAAGCTTTTCAGTTTTAGACCATTATCAGTGGATATTAACAGAGATGCAAGGATATATCTGTGTTGCCTATAGAGGTGATTTCATTTGTTCACTCTAGCCCACTGATAAATATTTCATATATCCCCAGCAATGTCTTGAGTTCCCAGCTAATCAAAAGACTCTTGGTGTTCAGCTGAGAGAGAGAATGGTGGAAGATTGTCTTATTTCCATCTGTTTATTACATGAGTGACATGGTTACAGAACTCTTACTCTATGGGAAAGCTTTCCTACTAAAGAGAGTCTTTAGAGAGAAAATCTGCTTGTATATTAAATTATATAAAATATAAACTTTCATTTCTATTGTAAATTATGAAGAGACTATCATAAATAATATATCAAGTTAGCCTTAGAGGTTCATAAAATATGAAGAGATTATTGTTTTAAGTTATATATTGACCCTTGAGCCCTATGATTTCATTATAAACATGTTGGTACCCGTATGGCAGACCTGCTAGTCAGATGACATTTATAATGATGGATGCAGGGTTTGACATTTCCAGTTAGGATCATATACTTCCTAATTTAAGGATACTGGCATTTAATTTCTGAAAAATAAAATATTGTCACATTGAAGTATTTTAAAAACAGAGATTTACTTTTTTGAAAAATAAAGGTATTTAACTTCTCCCTAATAGGTCTTTTTCCCCTTCAGCTAAATCAGCTAGACTGGCTTTTATTTTCTTGAATCAAAGAAGTGTTTATTAAAGATTTCCTGAAATACTATGCTTTTACACTATTTTTAAGATTGTCAAGTAATTTTAAATAGAACAAAGTCCCATGCCATCGATGCCAGCTTTCTGTGTCATCCATGTTGACAAGAAATTGACATTTCTTGAAATGTCAAAAAAAACTTTATTGGAAGTCATCCTCCCTACCACCCACACCCAGAATCCTTTCCAGGACTCATTAGGCATTTATTATAGAAAAATAGTCCAAATTTGGGTTATATATTTAATTGACATGTTATACAAATACCAGACTTGAACATTTATCCATCCTCAAAGTGAAAGTTCTTTGTGATACTTGATGGAAAAGGATATGTTTATTTTTTAAACAACCCCAGAAGATTGTAATATTGTGTGTAGACTTTTGTTGTGCTCGAATGTTTACTTATCCTACAAAGCACAAATACTGAATTATAACCATGTAATGAAATATATGTTGTATCTAAAGTTGCAAACTAATCAATAAATTTTTGTTGCCAACTGGTTGATCATTTTTTTCTCCCAGAGCTTAAGTGCCTCATAGGAAAAGTAGTCACAGTGTGATTGGATGAAGGTAGATTTATCTCTTATACAACTTCACTGTCCCACTTTCAATTTCTGAATAAGCAGATATTCTTTGACTAAATTGTTGGGATCAGGAGTATTTACATAAACCTGCACTTCTCAGGCTTAGCACCACTGTCAGGTAAGGCTGGAGAATTCTTTGTTGGGGGGGCGGGGATACTGTCCTTCGTGTTGTTGGACGCTTAGTAGCACACCTTCTCCCGACTGCTACCTATAGATGTCGGCGACTATCTACTCCCAGTTATGAAAACCAAAAGAGTAGATCCTGGGGGGCAAAATCACCATTGGTTGAGGATCTTTGGTGTAAATAATGCCTTGAAAAGGCAAAGCCTGAGGCTCTAGGAGGCATTAGGGTAAAGGAGGGCCCTGTATAGCCCCTAGTCTGGAGAACCCCAGTAGGAACCTGAAAAACAGGCATTGGGAAGATCCCCTGGAGAACAGAAAGCCTACCCACTCCAGTGTTCTGGCCTGGAGAATTCCATGGACTCTCTAGTCCATGGAGTCGCAAAGAGCTGGACAAGACTGAGTGACTTTCACTTTCACTTTCACGACACCCTCCCAGGACTGACTGGGCTGTGGCCTTTGCAGTAAGTCTCGGTGACAAGAGGGGGAGGCACAAGGCAACCAGGCATCTCCAGACCTGGGACTAAACCAACCTAGAAGCAAGTAAGCTAGAGGTAAACGTTCAGTCTTAGAGATAAGTGCACTGGTGCTCTTTGAACTCATTAGAATTTATTGTGATGCAGATATATAGCAAAAGGAAAAGAAAGATTATTCAGGTAATTAAAAATAAGGATAACATATCTACTATTCTCAACAGTTTTGTTAACTGCAATTTTTATGATGATTTTCCAAAAGTGTAAAGCTAAAATATAGAGAACCTAAATGATCTGTACAATGCTTAAAACAATGAGGGGCAAAAGTGGGGTCTGATAAGACTGAAAGAAGTGAGCTAATTTTTTTCCAGCTCCCACAACTATGAAGCATTTGAGCACAGGCAGTCTGACTGCAAATCTTAGCCACTGTACCATACTTCTGGCTGTGAGCGTGTGCTATCTTTATAACTTGAGTAAATGAAATAAAATCTAAACATTTTTTAAAATGAGATCTGTTTTCCTAATACCTGTATGAAAACTGAAAAGATTGTGTAGAAATAGCTAAATGGTTGTATCAATATTTTAATTACAGTCTGATGTTTTCCAACTGCAAAGTCATATTTGGTAAAAATTTATAGTGCATCTCTTACAATCAAAATTATTTCATTAAGGTTAATTTATGTATAAGACAGTGTGTGTGTGTGTGTGTGTGTGTGTGCACTGACTATTCAGATATTTAGACTAATGAAACAAAACATTTTCTTTTTCTATAGGTTAATTATGTTTGAAAAAAACACTCACCATGAACACCAGCCCACATAAATAAAAACATATTCAACCTCAAAAATTATTAGATTTATAGAAAGAAAGTATTGAGATACCTGAGCATTTTATTTTATTCACTAATAAAAAGGCTTGGATATGCTTATGTAAAGAATTCTCCATCTGCCAGAGGACAATGTCAAATAAAAATAAACTCTAGGCATTAGTAAGGAGTGACTTTATTTGAAAGGATTACTACAAGAAGGGGAAAGGGACCATTACAGTGGGAAGGAAGGGGGGACTATTTCTATTGCAAAGTAAGAAAGCTCCAACTGTGAGATCTACAAGTGTTCTGGGCCAAAAAAGAGGTTTTATTTCAGAGAGAAAAGGACTAGAAAGAGCCAGGTGTGGAGAATGAGATGAGCCAGCGCTGGTGTCATGATGGGGCAGTAGATGAGAGAATGTTTTATGCTGGGCTCAGGTTATTCTCAGGCTATTCTTTAAGGAGACACTATATACTGGATCCTGTCAACAAGGATGGGTCAAAGTTAAGAAGCCTGGAGAAAGTCGAGAAACTTAACTAAAGTTTGGTTAACAAGTATACTCCTCTAGTTGATCAGTGGGTACAAATAGTTCAGCTAATGATTTATGAGACCAAGAATGGAAATTTGGAGGGTCTTTGTGAACAAGGGGGCTTCCATGGATTCAGAGCTCAGCTCCTAGGAGCCAGTCAAGGGCAAGATCTGAAATCAGACCCCTTTTAGGAAGAGGTATGTGTGAGTACCAAGGCCTTCTAGGTTAATCATCTCAGTCTGCCTTCAAGCATGATAAGTTGAATATCTATGTCTCCATCACTGATTGTAAGCTTCTTGAGGATGGAGCCATCTTTAACTCATGTATGGACTTGCTCAGCATCTCTAGCACAATGCCTTGTCCATGGTAGATGTTGAATTGAACCGATAAAGCTAAGGGACCTTGGATAATTGAGGTTTTAATTTACATCTAGTGATGGTCAACCATTAATTTGAGAAACACAATTTTACTCTAAAGTTCTCCCTAGTTTTCCAGAGACCTGCCATATTAAATGTCTCGAGACTTTGTATAAAATCACTTTTTTACTTACGCAAGTGAAACTTTCTAAAAATACTTGCCTTTTATTTTAGTTGCATTAGAACATTCAGTCACAGAAAGGAGAAGGTCTTCATGGTACTGGGATGAATTTAAGTGATATCCAGGACATATCAGCAAGACTTAGAGGCCAGTTAGGTGCAGATTAGGTCTGAACAAGACGGACAAAGGGAAGAATGATTTGATTCTCCCTTCCTATCAGTAAAGATTTTCTGTGCTCAAACAAATGAACAAAATGCTAATCCACTGTTACTGATGTAAGAACCCTTTGACCACCTAAGTTTTTCTTTTCCTGAAATAATCCCCTCAAAAATACCCTTGCAAAGCCCCATATCCAGTTTCACTTCTCCTCAGTTTCATATCTCCTCCCCATTTCTTCTGCTTTTGTCCTTAAAAACAGCTTTTCATTAAAACTTATCAACGTTGACTTAAAAAATGCATGTGAAAGTTGGGAGTCAAGTTTTATTTTGGGGCAAAATGAGGACTATAGCCTGGGGGTAGCACCTCAGATAGCTCTGAGAAACTGCTCCAAAGAATCAGAAGGAAAGGTCAGTATTACAAGTGATTTTGGTGATGGGGGAATACGTGCAATCAAGCACCTGTTTTTTCAGATTTCTGCTCATCAGAAGGAGCAATTGTCACCATGATTTCAGTGCTTGTCTATATATGAAGAGCTATAAGAATTGAGCTCATAAAATCAGCTCCTAACCATATCTGAAGACTTGTTATGCCAGTTTTTGCCAAAAAATGAGAGCCTTATTTCTGCTCTCCAACCTGAACTCCTTTCAGGGGGTGTTGAAAATCAACGACTGCAACAGCACACGATTTAATCTTTGTAGAGGAAGATGGCAAGTGCCAATGTGTAGCTGACATCAACAATTATTTTTTGCCTTTGGGAGATTCCCTCTGCGTTGTTGAATTCCATCCCATCTGCCACTTTACTCTCTGCTCTGCCTGTTTCCAGTCCAGAATGTAGCAAGGACTCCAGATTCTACCATGATGCTCTGAGCACCACAAAACCCAGGCACAAAGATTGTCTCACAGCAGATTGTGTTGTGTCTGGGCCGAACACCTGGTCCAAATACTTATACACATGCAACATTTTTCTCTCTTATCATGTCACAAACAGTAGCATGTGGCACAGATAAAGTAGGAGCAATCACTGTTTTCCTTCTTTCAGAGGAAAGCAGGAGAAATCAAATTGCCATTTGTTAAGATAGAATAAAGATGGGTGATACCAGGAGAGCCTCTAGTTTCCAGCACACTGGATCCTCCTCCATTGTCACACATTCCATCTGTGAAGGTTACTCTTGCCAACTGTTTCAAACAATAGGACAGTTATTTTACACCTAGCAACATTTTCAGTGAAAAAGACAGTAGACCACATATTGGCTTTTTGCGAAATTCATAGAAATATCTAATAGCTTCATCAGATTAGTTCACTTATTTCCTTCTTTCCTCATGTTTAACATCAGGATCTCCTTCTAAAATTTAAGTGCAAAGATACAGCAGAAAAATCAGTCACTTAAATCCCAGCTGTATGTTTCTGAAACATTTTGTTTTGTTTTTTAACATAACAAAGGATGCAGACAAGGCAATATATGAGAACAGTTCAAACTAGAACATTCTACAGATTGCTATTTGGCAGAGAGAAATGTAAATGTAAGATGATACCAATACTTGTGTGGAATTCAGTGTCTCAGGAAAATAATTCATGGTTCCGAAAGAGGTTTCCATTCAGCTCCAAGAACTTGTAGTTTCTCTTCAAATCCTAGGGATTGAGGGCCTGCTACTCCCCTAATCATGCCATGAGAATCTGTTCTTTCATCTGAATGAGTGCTGAGTCCAGTCTGACTCTTGCAACCCCGATGGACTCTAGCCCATCAGGCTCCTCTGTCCATGGGATTCTCCAGGCAAGAATGCTACAGTCAGTTGCCATACTCTCCTCTAGTGCATCTTCCCAACCTGGGAATCGAACCTACACGTCTTATGTCTCCTTCACTGACAGGCAGGTTCTCTACCATTAGCACCACTTAGAAAGCCCTTCATTAGGGCTTCCCTGATAGCTCAGTTGGTAAAGAATCTGCCTGCAATGCAAGAGACCCTGGTCTGATTCCAGGGTTGGGAAGAGTATTCTTGGGCTTCCCTTGTGGCTCAGCTGGTAAAGAATCCATCTGCAATGCAGGAGACCTGAGTTCAGTCCCTAGGTTGGGAAGATCCCGTGAAGAAGGAAAAGGCTACCCAAGTATTCTGGCCTGGGAAATTCCAGGTACTGTGTAGTCCATGTGGTCACAAAGAGCCCGACACAGTTGAGCAACCATCACTTTCACTTTCTTTCTTTCATCCAGGTTTGTTGAAAAACAGTGATCACAGTTTTAACCACCTGCCACTCAAAGTAGATGAAATGTATTACCTGTCATTAAAAATGACCCAACTGCAAAGGTTAAGACAGTAAATTCCATGTTTTTTACCATAATAAAAAAAAAAAA
>SJYQ01006401.1:288352-308882 GCA_006410935.1 Redunca redunca
TAAAGTCTGACACTGTTTCTACCGTTTCCCCATCTATTTCCCATGAAGTGATGGGACCGGATGCTGTGATCTTTGTTTTCTGAATGTTGAGGTTTAAGCCAACTTTTTCGCTCTCCTCTTTCACCTTCATCAAGAGGCTTTTTAGTTCCTCTTCACTTTCTGCCATAAGGGTGGTGTTATCTGCATATCTGAGGTGATTGATATTTCTCCCGGCAATCTTGATTCCAGCTTGTGTTTCTTCCAGTCCAGCGTTTCTCATGATGTACTCTGCATAGAAGTTAAATAAGCAGGGTGACAATAAACAGCCTTGACATACTCCTTTTCCTATTTGGAACCAGTCTGTTGTTCCATGTCCAGTTCTAACTGTTGCTTCCTGACCTGCATATAGATTTCTCAAGAGGCAGGTGAGGTGGTCTGGTATTCCCATCACTTTCAGAAATTTCCACAGTTTATTGTGATCCACATAGTCAAAGGCTTCGGCATAGTCAATAAAGCAGAAATAAATGTTTTTCTGGAACTCTCTTGCTTTTTCCATGATCCAGCAGATGTTGGCAATTTGATCTCTGGTTCCTCTGACTTTTCTAAAACCAGCTGAGCTTGGAATTAACATATAGACACTACTATATATAAAATAGGTAAGCAACAAGGTCCTGCTGTATAGCACAGAGAACTATACTCAGTATCTTGTAATAACCTATTATGGAAAAGAATCTAAAAAAGAATATATAGGGAATTTCCTGGCAGTCCAGTGGTTGGGATTCTGCTATCTCGCCACTGACAACAAAGTTTCGATCCCTGGTTGGGGGACTAAAATCCCACAAGTTGTACAGTGTGGTCAAAAATTTTTTAATTAAATTAAATTATTTAATGTAATTTAAAAATAAAAAAGAATATACATGTGTATGTGTATAACAATCACTTTTCTGTACACTTGAAACTGTGCTTAAGTCACTTCAGTCGTGTCTGACTCTTTGCGACCCTATGGAGAACAGCCCACCAGGCTCCTTTGTCCATGGGATTGTCCAGGCAAGAATACTGGAATGGGCTGCCATTTCCTCCTTCAGGGGATCTTCCCAACCCAAACACTGTAAATCAATTATGTTTCAATAAAAAATTAAACATTTTCTTTAATTTTTAAAAAGAACAGAAATCTGCAAGAAGCCAACACATCCTTATTCTTTGGGCGGTTTTTCCTCTCACCCCCGTGTTTCTCAGATTGTGTATTTTCCCACTTTCAGCTAAGATCCCAGTACATTCTCTCCTGGCATTTTCTGAACTATCTCTAGCTCTTGCTGCCCCATCCTTATCAGGTTGTATATTTCCTTGCCCTGCAGGAATGCATGGGTTGATGGCTCCTTGAGTACACCGTTGTCTGAAGTTTGGAACCTCATCTTTTAGAATGTCAAGGGCAATACTGTCATCATCAGAATTCCTCTGGCTAAAGAATAAGTAACATTTAAAAATAAATGAGTTTCATCCTGGGAGAGGAAATTAATTTTCCATACTCAGCATTGGAGGTTTGGGCAAGCCCTTGAGTTGGAAGATGGTGACATCTGCTAGCATCTAACTGAAGTTCCAGCCTCGTCAACTTCTGATGTTTCTGAAAACAGAGGACAGCCCTGGTATGAAGCTTCCTGATGTTAATTCACCAACACTTTACTAATGACCACTCCCTCTGTGCTCCTCGTTCAGGTCCGTATAAGTCATCTGAGTATGGAAAAAAAATTATGGCTCCAGTTTTGCAGGTGAAAAAGTAGAGATTCAGGGGTGAAACAGAACTTTAAACCAATCAAGGTTTCAAAGAATAATAAAAATAAGTGGCAACTAAGATTTAGTGAGCATTTGATCCACCTACCAGACACATGTGAAGTGTTCTACATGTATTAACTTATTTAATCCCCCCAACAGCCCTCTGAATTAATAAAGTATTGTTATTATCATTTCATTATTGAAGAATCTGGAACATGGTAAGTAGCTTGCTTATAATCACAGACCTAGAAACGGGTAGATCAGGATTTACCCCCAGACAGATCAGAGCCTGCACTCTGAACTTCTGCTGCAAGCTTTTTAAATTAGTATAAATTAGAGGAATGAGAAGTGAGCCAGGTCAAAGGAGGTACAAGGCAGACAGGAAAAGAAGCAGAGTCACAAAGCACAAATCACCCTTATTGGTTCCATCGCATCTTTTCTCAGCTACCATCATGCTCCCCGAATAGAATAGATGAACAGAACTGTGTTACTTACTTGACATTGACAGCAGTTAAGGCTGGGAAAGTGGAGATGACAACTAAAAGTTTGGGTTAATTCTTTAGAGCTGTGGTCCCCAACCTTTTTTGGCACCAGGGACTGGTTTTGTGGAAAACAATTTTCTACAGACAAGGGGGTTTGGGGTGTTTTCACGATGATTCTCATGAGTGCTCAACCTAGACCCCTCACTTGCATAATTCACAGTGGGGTTCGCACTATTGTGAGAATCTAATGTCACTGCTGATCTGACAGGAGGCAGATCTTAGGCAAGTGATGGGGACTAACTGTAAATATAGACAGAGCTCCCCTTGGTCACCTGCCACTCACCTCCTGCTGTGTGGCCCACTTCCTTACAGACCAGGGGCCAGTACCAGTTCATGGTCTTGGGACTGGGGACTCCTTATTTAGAATATCCCCATGCAAAGAGACCGTACTTCTAGATCATTCACATAACCTCCCTCCAGATAAACACTTCACTTAACTGCAAAATGTAAAGACGTCCTCAACCTGGATAAACACCAGGTTACAAAAGGTTCCCCAAAAGTTTAAAATCACAATAAAATTTTCTTTTTAAATCATCAAAAAGAAAAAAAGTAAGAATTTGGCTCCTCTCATAATGCTTCCAGAAATGTTTTTAAAACATTAAGTGATACGTCATTTTTTAAAATGTTATATTAAACATTCACAACCAATAATGACATATCTTTCATCTATTCAAAATAAGTTAGTGAACTGAAGAGTAGAATTGTTCTACGAAGCACAAAGGAAGTGAGTGCCAGCCAAATATTCAGCACGGGGAGAATGAACATCCCAGAGACACACTGGGAGATGAATTTTTAATTCTGTTTTTAGAGCGTGACTCCGGAAGATAGCGAGAAAAAAGAAAACAAATAAGAAGAGTGTTTTCAAAGAAACAAATGCCAAGGCTGACTCATGATGGATCTGGGAGTTAGAACAACCGTTCTGAAGGCCAGTCAATGGGGAGAAGACTGAGGATGATTAACTGAACAGAGCACACAGGCCTTTGGTCAGCAATTACCTGCTGGAAGTGAGACACCCGGCTTTCCCTTACCTGGGCATGATCGACTTCCACTGACTGTGAGGAATGGAGGAGATCCTTGCCATGGAGCAGCCCACAGGAAATTGGCCAGGGCAACTGGGTCATCACCAAATGGAGCCAGATGATTATCGCATATGGCAGCCCCACCCAGTGGAGAGTTTTGGTGGCCTAGTCAGCAGTATCTCTCTCCTTCTTACCTGATGATGTGAAGGAATTCAGGTTCCTCCACATAACCCATATAATGTAAGAGAAACTAATTCCGTCCCAAAGCATGGATGGATACAGGTTAGACTAAGCCCATTGGAGCCAGTCTTCCCTGTTAGAATCCTTATCAGTTCAGGAGTAAATTTGGGACCTAAATTTCCCAAGCCAAAGGGAAGAAATTATATAGAAGACTCTATCTTTCTCCAGCTCTTGAGAAAAAGTGAACAGGAATGCATTTCTCTGGAAGCCAAACTGCAAAGGTTTATTAAACAACCTGAATTACATGAGGCAAACAAAACATGATGCACTTTTAGTTCCTTCAACTACTGGGCCAACTGTGTTCTGTCAAATATATTTTTGCCGTCCTATGATAAATCTAGGGCAGAGCCCATAGATTCTGTTCTCTTTCATTACTAAACTCTCCAGCCAGTCTAATCCAATTTGTAGCCTGGCTCTGGTGTGTGATTTAAAGTTCTTATTTCCTTCTGCTAAGCACCAGCTAGGCTTCAGCCTAAGGCGCTTGAATTTGGAAAAGGGACAGTGTCTGCTGTTTTTTTGTTCTTCCTCCCCAATCTTTTCTGGTTCCACCTTGGTCAG
Organism: Redunca redunca; assembly: GCA_006410935.1. Lineage (NCBI taxonomy): Eukaryota > Metazoa > Chordata > Mammalia > Artiodactyla > Bovidae > Redunca > Redunca redunca. Next base: position 292,461 of record SJYQ01006401.1, read on the forward strand.
TGTTAGGCAGTGGGGGAAGGAAAGGAAGCAGGACAGATGTTTCTCATTTTATCTGGAAGCTGAACTGCAATTCTCTGTTGAATATGATTGCTTCTTTTGTTAATATCACCCCACTGGTGATGTGCTTCTTAGAGCAGGAAAGCAAATATCTGCTCTCCCCAGGGGATACATGTGTTTTAGAAGGCCTTGTTGGATCATGGTGAACATATTTCTCTGAATAGAAGACACAAGTACTTGACTCCAGTCAGAATGGCCATCATCAAAAAATTCACAAACAATAAACACTGGAGAAGGTGTGGAGAGAAGGGAACCCTTCTGCACTGCTGGTGGGAATACGAATTGGTAGAGCCACTACTGAGAACAGTTTCAATTTTCCTTTAAAAACTAGAAAAAAACCTACTGTGTGCCTCATGTGCAAAGTCAGTTCAACTCAGTTCAGTCACTCAGCCATGTCTGACTCTTTGCAAACCCATGAATCCCAGCACACCAAGCCTCCCTGTCCATCACCAACTCCCGGAGTTTATCCAAATTCATGTCCATTGAGTCAGTGATGCCATCCAGCCTTCTAATCCCCTGTCGCCCCCTTCTCCTCCTGCCCCCAATCCCTCCCAGCATCAGAGTCCTTTTCAATAAGTCAACTCTTTGCATGAGGTGGCCAAAGTACTGGAGTTTCAGTTTCAGCATCAGTCCTCCCAATGAACACCCAGGACTGATCTCCTTCAGAATGGACTGGTTGGATCTCCTTGCAGTCCAAGGGACTCTCAAGAGTCTTCTCCAACACCACAGTTCAAAAGCATCAATTATTCGACCCTCAGCTTTCTTCACAGTCCAATTCTCACATCCATACATGACCACTTAAAAAACCATAGCCTTGACTAGATGGACCTTTGTTGGCAAAATAATGTCTCTGCTTTTGAATATGCTATTTAGGTTGGTCATAACTTTCCTTCCAAGGAGTAAGCGTCTTTTAATTTCATGGCTGCAATCACCATCTGCAGTGATTTTGGAGCCCCAAAAAATAAAGTCTGACACTGTTTCCACTGTTTCCCCATCTATTTCCCATGAAGTGATGGGACCGGATGCCATGATCTTTGTTTTCTGAATGTTGAGCTTTAAGCCAACTTTTTCACTCTCCTCTTTCACTTTCATCAAGAGGCTTTTTAGTTCCTCTTCACTTTCTGCCATAAGGATGGTGTCATCTGTGGTTATTGATATTTCTGAGGTTATTGATGTTTCTCCCGGCAATCTTGATTCCAGCTTGTGCTTCTTCCAGCCCAGCGTTTCTCATGATGTACTCTGCATAGAAGTCAAATAAGCAGGGTGACAATAAACAGCCTTGACGTACTCCTTTTCCTATTTGGAACCAGTCTGTTTTTTCCATGTCCAGTTCTAACTATTTCTTCCTGACCTGCATACAGATTTCTCAAGAGGCAGGTCAGGTGCTCTGGTATTCCCATCTCTTTCAGAGTTTTCCAGTTTGTTGTGATCCACCCAGTCAAAGGCTTTGGCATAGTCAATAAAGCAGAAATAGATGTTTTTCTGGAACTGTTGCTTTTTCCATGATCCAGCGGATGTTGGCAATTTGATCTCTGGTTCCTCTGCCTTTCCTAAAACCAGCTTGAACATCTGGAAGTTCACGGTTCATGTATTGCTACACAGAGTGCCAGATGAACTATGGATGGAGGTTTGTGACATTGTACAGGAGACAGGGATCAATACCATCCCCGTGGAAAAGAAATTCCAAAAAGCAAAATAGCTGTCTGAGGAGGACTCACAAATAGCTGTGAAAAGAAGAGAAGCAAAAAGCAAAGGAGAAAAGGAAAGATATAAGCATCTGAATGCAGAGTTCCAAAGAATAGCAAGAATAGATAAGAAAGCCTTCTTCAGCGATCAATGCCAAGAAATAGAGGAAAACAACAGAATGGGAAAGACTAGAAATCTCTTCAAGAAAATTAGAGATACCAAGAGAACATTTCATGCAAAGATGGGCTCGATAAAGGACAGAAATGGTATGGACCTCACATACCACAGAAATTGCCTCAGTCATGTCCAACTTTGTGCCACCTGTCCATGGCGATCCTCCAGGCAAGAATACTGGAGTGGGTTACCATGCCCTCCTCCAAGGCCTCTTCCCTGGAGGGAAGCTATCATATGACCCTACAATCCCACTTCTGGGTATATATCAGGGGAAAAATATGATCTGAAAGGACACAGGCTCCCCACTTGTCATTGCAACACTGTTTACAGTAGCCAAGATATGGAAGCAGCGTAAATGTCCATCAACAGAATAATATATAAAGAAGCTGTGGTACATATATACAATGGAATATTGCTCAGCCATAACAACAAATGCAATAACGCCATTTGCAGCCTCATGAATGGACCTAGAGATCGTCATACTGAGTGAAGTAAGTCAGACAAGAAGAAATATCATATGACACCCTTAATATGCAGAATCTAAAAAGAAATTATATAAATAAATTTATCTACAGAACAGATACAGACTCACAGACTGAGAGAATGAACTTATAGTTGCCAGAGGGAAAGACTGGGGAAAGGCATAGTTAGGGACTTTGGGAAGGCCATGGACACACTGCTATATTTAAAATGGATAACCAACAAGGACCTGTTGTATAGTACAGGGAACTCTACTCAATATTATGTGGCAGACTGGATTGGAAGGGAGTCTGGGGGAAAATGAACACATGTATATGTATGGCTGAGTCCCTTTGCTGTCCACCTGAAACTGTCACAACATTGTTTATTGGCTGTGTGTGTTCAGACGCTCAGTGGTGTCCAACTCTTTGCAACCCTGTGGACTGTAGCCTGCCAGTCTCCTCTCTCCATAAGATTTTTTCAAGCAAGACTACTGGAATGGGTTCCATTTCCTCCTCTATTGTTATTAATTGGCTATACTCCAATATAAAAATAAAAAGTTAAAAAAATAAAAAGATGAAGAGAATAAAGAGGTTAAAATTAAAAAAAAAAAAAAAAACAGAAGACACAAGTATAACTCCAGTTTTACTTTTTCTTCATACGGCCCACATTCATATGACCCCTCTCTCTCTCTCTCTCTTCCCTGCCCCATCCAAGCCTCTTGCACCTGGTTTCCAATATCTAATAGACAACTTCATGGATGCGTACCATCAGAATAGTTCAAATACAGTCACATACCCCTATGTCTGCAATGAACTTTGGCAAATGCATGACACTGAATAGGAAGAATCTTATCTGCACCAAAGCTGTTCCTCTTTCCCCTTCATCTGAGCTGGGTCTTCTCTCTGGAATGTTCTTCTCCACTCACATGTGCAAAAGTGAAATCGTCAAGTTGGCTGTCCAAACAGGCAGCCAATCAAAAGTAAGTAAATCAGAATCCCTACCTTCCTGGTGGATCTTGGTTCATCTTGATGCCCCTTCCTGGGATTTCAAGGAAAGAGAAACAAAAATACTTTCCCCACAAGGGCGAGACAGAGGAGAGCACAGGTTGATGACCCAGTAGTCACGCGGCTGACAACAAAGCAGGGTGGCTGAAGTGGCTTGAGCAATACAGCTGTGCAGCCTTGCTTGTCTTGTTTCTAGAAAACAATTTTGGACAGAGAAACAGTGCCAACCAAGAGAGAGGGGATTTCAAAACTGGCCAGTTAAACAAGAGATGACTGTTTCTTTCCTTCTCCCTCCCTTCCACGCCAACTTGTTGGAATAATTAAAATCAAGGAAGCAGGAAGAGCTGCAAAATTTGCAAGCTTCAGTGCAAAATGAAAATTGTTAAGATTTTCCAGATGGCAACAACAGAACCTTAAACCAAATGCAAGTCTTTCCTAAGTGTGAGGCCCAGGTTACATGACCCACTGAGTCCAGAAGGTAGAGCATCAAGCCAAAAAGGACAATTCTTGAGCCTTAATGGCTCATGGAGTTAGCCTTGTTCAGTTCATTTCAGTTCAGTCTCTCAGGCATGTCCCACTCTTTGTGACCCCATGGACTGCAGCATATCAGGCCTCCCATCCATCACCAACTCCCAAAGTTTACTCAAACTCATGTCCATTGAGTCGGTGATGCCATCCAGCCATTTCATCCTCTGTCATCCCCTTCTCCTCCTGCCTTCAATCTTTCCCAGCATCAAAGTCTTTTCAGATAAGTCAGTTCTTCACATCAGGTGGCCAAAGTGTTGGCGTTTCAGCTTCAGCATCAGTACTTCCAATGAATATTCAGGACTGATTGACTGCCTTGTTAGGTACTGGGTTTGCTTGGGACCCATCGCGTCGTCCTTCTTTTTCGTACCTCTAGGTGGCGATAGAGGTAAAGAATCCTCCTGCCAATGCGGGTACTATCCCTAGGTCAGGAAGATCCCCTGGAGGAGGTCATGGCAACCCACTCCAGTATTTTTGCCTGAAAAATTCCATGGGCAGAGGAGCCTGGCAGACTACAATCCATGGGGTCGCAAAGAGTCGGATGTAACTGAGCACATCAGGAATAGAAATGTCTATCCTATTCGCCACTGTGTTTTAGAACCATTTGACTTGTCTGGTTTCACAGATTCCCAGCTGGAGAGGAATTTTGCCTCAGGATGAATTTTACCTCTGGTCTCATTCATATCTGATTTAGGTGGCGTTCAGATGAGACTTTAGATTTTAAGTTGCTATTGAAATGAGCTAAGATGTCTGGGTCTCTTGGGATGGAATAGATGTGATTTTCATGGACATAAATTAGGGGAAGCTAGAGGCAAAATCCTACAGGTTGCATATCTGTCCTCCCAAAATTCATATATTGAAGCCTTGATCCCCAGTGAGATAGTGTTTGCAAGCAGAGCTTTTGGAAGCTAATTAGGTCAAGAGGGTGAATCTTTCCTAAGTGGGATTCAGTTCAGTTCAGTTCAGTCACTCAGTCGTGTCTGACTCTTTGCGACCCCATGAACTGCAGCACGCCAGGCCTCCCTGTCCATCACCAACTCCCGGAGTTCACTCAGAGTGGGATTAGTGCCCTTTATAAGGAGAACTGTGGGAGAGGTCATTTCTCTCTCTCTCTCTGTCTACCACAAGAGGATACAGAAGGAAGATGGCCATCTGCAAACAGGAAGCATTCCCTCAACAGACACAAGATCAGTTAGTGCCTTGATATCAGACTTAGAGCCTCCAGAATCGTACAAAAAAAATGCTTATTGTTTAAGTCCCACAGGCTATGGGATTCTGGTGCAACAGCCCAAACTGACTAAGATGATTTCAGATTTCAGTGATTTTCCCATCAACCTTCTTGCTATTACACACACACACACACACACACGTGTGCCCATGTGTGTGCACACAAATGTATTGAGACAGAGGGATGGTGCTGGACAGGAAAAGAATTACAGTGGGATAACTTGAGGGGTTAGCTGGGGGACAGAGACTTTCAAGTTCCATGTGGTTGTTCCTCAAATCCCAAATCAGATTTGGAAAAGCAGAAATGGAAGACAGGTTGGGAAGAAAATTTTAACCACAAGGAAGAGAGTAGGCAATAGGATGGGTATCAAAGCCAAGACAATACAGGATACAAACAATACAGGTGGGAAAATGGAAAACTATGCTTTGGAAGTGGTTGGAGACAAAACTTGGAAGGTCTTGGATACACAACTTCATCTAAGCGGTATGGTGTTTTATACGCATTTGTTCTTAAAGTGTGTGCATGCATGCTAAGTCTCTTCAGTCATGCCCGACTCTGTGAAACCCTACAGACTGTAGCCCGCCAGGCTCCTCTATCCAATGGGATTCTTCAAGCAAGAATACTGGAGTGGGTTGCCATATCCTCCTCCAGGGGATCATCCCAGCTCAGGGATAGAATCCGAACCTCTTATGTCTCCTGCGTAGGCAGGGCAGCTCTTTACCACTAGTGTCACCTGGGAAGCCTTTTCTTAAAGTATGTTACCTGCATTTTCTATTTTCCTAATATGCTGATTATAGGCAAATTATTGCTATAATTCCAGTTATGTGGACTAGCTTAAAACATACGTACTCTGGATTCAAGTCATACTCTAATAAGGGTGAAGCTTCTGATGATGCCTGCTTTATTCATGACAGGAAAAAGTGACAGTCAAAAGAATGCTGGGCTTGGAATAAGGGAGTCTAGGCTTGAGACTCATTTGCCACTGACTATCTATATAACTTTGGGAAAATCACCAACCTTCCTGAACTTCAGTTTATTCATCTGTAAAATGGGTATCAACATACATTCATCTTACAAATAACCCAATTTCATTCCTTTATATGGCCGCACGATATTCCATTGTGTATATGTACCTCATCTTCTTTATCCATTTATCTGTCAATGAACATCTAGGTTGCTTCCATGTCCTGGCTATTGTAAATAGTCCTGCAATGAGCACTGGGATACATGTATCTTTTTGAATTATGGTTTTCTCAGGGTATATGCCCAATAGTGGGATTGTTGGGTCATATGTTGTATCACACAGAGTGAAATAAATCAGAAAGAGAAAAACAAATATAGTATACAAACACATGTATGTATGTGGAATCTAGGATTCCATATGTATGTGGAATCTAGGAAAATGGTACAAATGAACCTGATTCCAGGGCTGAAAGAGAAATGCAAATATAGAGAACGAACATGTGAACACAGGCAGAGAAGGGGAGGGTGGGATGAATTGGGAAATTAGGTTTGATAAATGCACTATTATGTATAAAATAGATAGCTAATGGAAATCTGCTGTATAGCACAGGGAGCTCAGTTTGGTGCTCTGTGATGACCTAGATGGGTGGGATGGTGGGAGGGGGGCCGTTGGAGGAGGAAGAAGGAAAGTCCAAGAGAGAGAGAATATATGTATATATATAAGTGATTCATGTTGTTGTACAGCAGAAATTAACACAACATTGTAAAGAAATTATACTCCAATAAAAGATAAATATATTAATAAAAATGATCATATATATATATTCATTAAACAGTTGTAAATATTCGATATGACTACACTTACAAGTATGCTTTGTAAGTAAAAGGCACTATCCAAGGTACAGTGTCAATGTGATTCCTGAATCCTTGACTCCTTTGGAAAGGTCACATCAATTGATGCTTGCTTGTAAATGACATATAAGTCTACTGAGACAGAGTTAAAACAGGCTAAAGTATTTATAAATCTAGTTTGCAGCTGGGCAAAGCACACTTTTGACAGATGATTCTCAGGGGAAGCTTTCAAGTGTCAAGTTCATGAGCCCATGAATAGAACCTGTAATTGAGGGTAGTCAACTTTAGCTTAAAGAACAGTTGCTAAGATCTTGGAGAACATAAGTGTTTTTTTCTTTAATGAAAATTTTATGTAAAATTTCTGCATTTATATTTGCCTATTCCCTATATTTTCCAAGTCTCATATCTCAGCTCCATGAAAATGCATGTTTCTGTTTTATTTTGAAAGAGTGTTGATAATGAATCAATTATGTAATCATCCTTCAGTGTGACATAATTGTAGCCTGGTTCCTGTATTTTTGTGGGCAGAGATATTAGGTACTACTTCCTCCAGCCATAACAGTTCCTTGCCATTACCCACAAGCAATACATGATCATAGAGAAACTTACACAAGCTATTTCTTCTGTTTGTTTGGACTATACATTCTCCCATCATAGAGAGTGGATCTTCTAGCATCAGTTTTTCCCATGCCAATGACTCCTAATTTCCACCCTTGTATCTGCTTGCTTAAAGGGAAACTAATACCTGCCAAGCCCCCAGGGGGTGACACAGGCTAGACTAACCCAATCACTGCTTTCTATTTCATTGGCCCCAGTGGTAGATTCATGGATGGACATACAACTGAGCCTAGAGTGTTAATCAAGGGTTGAGTGACTCTTAAAGTCTACTAAATAGATGTATCAGGATAAATGGGCTTGTTTTTACTTTTCCATTTTTCTAACATGTTCATTAAACATTTGTAGTGTGTGTGTGTGTGTGTGTGTGTGTGTGTGTGTGTGCGTGTGCTCAGTTGTGTCTGACTCTTTTTGAGATCCCATGGACTATAGCCTGCCAGGCTCCTCTGTCCATGCGATTTCCCAGGCAAGAATACTGGAGTGGGTTTCCATTTCCTTCTCCAGTGCCTGACTCAGGAATTGAATACACATCTCTTGCATCTCCTGCACGGGCCCATGGATTCTTGGTATTAACATTAAACTGATGTTTCTTGGCATGTATTCCTTTCTAAACATGGCAGGATCATTCTGACAATCTTTTAGAAACAGTTTAATTGTTACAGAAGCCCAGTGGTCAAGAAATTCACTAAATATGTCTCTAAAGAATTCCCATGATATCTTTCTGTGGAACAAGATGTACTTAGGCCTGGGCATCTCTTTTCTGGTAAGCAGTAGCCTTATAAGTCAATTATGTTAGATGCCCAATAAAGCACCTTGAAGGCCATATCAGACCAATTTTGTTTAAGTAAATGTAATAATTCATGACTCTAAGAAGAGTTGGCCTTAGTTTATATCCAGCTTTTTGTCATTTGATAAGGTGATTTTTTTTTTTTTTTTTTACAAAACAACCATTGGGCAGTGTCTATGTCCTGTACTTGAATCGGAGCGTGGAGCTGACATTTTCACGCAAAAAGTGCTTAGTAAAAGCAATGCCATGTCATTGATAAGGCTGGATAATTAAATGGCAAGCAGTTTCTGGCCTGGTGCTCTTGAGTACTCACTATGAGAGAATCCAGCTGTCAAATAAAAAATTAAGCTAGTCAAAAACTACCAGGGTGGTCAGACCAAGTGCAGGGACCCTGCTGTCAATACCAGAGAGTGTAGCCTTCAGGTCACCCAGACCAAGAACCACATGCCGTGGAGCAGGGGCAGACCATCTCTGCGGCGCACTGTCTAAATTCCTAACCCACAGGATTTTATAGCACAGTAAAAATGTGTTGTGCCACTAGGCTGCTTGTTATAAGCAACCTCTTCCTAGATCTGAAGTCACATTGGGCTTGTCCATTGTTCTGTTGCTTCTCATTCATGTCATCCTGGTTCCTTATACGTCTGATATTTTTTATAGCAACCTGTGTATGCTGTTTGGAAAACTATTGTATAAATAATTTTAGGTGTATGATGGTGAACCTTCCATGAGTGAGAATTCTTTTCTTGCTCTGCCTGACATCTAAGTCTTTCAGTCCAGACTGCTACTTTGTATTTTATCCTGACCTTTTTATTTATTTATGTCAGTGGTAGTGTGGCGTAAACTACCCAACTCACCATTACCTAAATTCAGGGAAGGGCAGAGTAACAGAGACCAGTGTTCTCAAATTTTAAGACACATACAGTTCACCTGGTACCTTGTTAAATGGTGGTATTGTCAACATGAATGAAGATTCTGATTCAGTAGGTCTAAGGTGAGGACTAGAAGTCTACATTTTAACAAGCTCCCAGATGATGGAAATGTTAACATTTGAATAAAAAAAAAAAAGATACATGTGTAAAGCTGGCTAGGAATATTGAGTGGGAGTTGGGAAGATTAAAAGTCATGATAGAATATCCCAAGTATATTTTTTAAAATAATATGTTGCTCAAAATCAAACATGTTTGAACCTTTCCTTTGTAACACATTACATATATAGATATTGGAGAAACTGGGGCATGTCTGACAGTACCTGCTAAGTGGGCCTCTCAGCAGTACTCTTATTTCAGTACAGGTAACCTGCAAGAAGTGAGAAGTTTATGAGTTAGACTGAGAAAGAGAACAGAGAGTAATATGACATCTGCCCCCATGCCCTGTGATAGGTGAGTCTGCAGAAAAAAGTTGAAGGAAGTGTTTTCGAAGGGAACTATGTAAGGCGTAGGGGTGTAAGCAGAAGGTCGTTTATCATCATTAGGTCTGGCAGCTTGGGAAATTTGGGGAAGCCAAGCTGTGACTTGTCCTCACTAATTGGTACTCACTAGGCAGATTTGCAAGGAGGGCATGGCAACCCAATCCAGTATTCTCCCATGGACAGAGGAACCTGGAAGGCTACAGTCCATAGGGTCACAGAGTCAGACACAACTGATGTGACTTAACACACACAGGCAGATGTGCAGAGTGGATGGTTCCCCTCAAGTTCAAGGGCATATTCAAGGCAGTCCAGAACAAAACACTGTGAGTAAATTCAGCTGGCAAGAAACACTTACAGGAACTCCTAGAAATAATTAGGATAGCTTTTAAATGGGAGTCATTCAGGATACAAATGAATATAAAAATGCAGTGGAGTTTAAATAACTACTGTTTGTTGTTTAGTCTCTGAGTTGTGTGTGACTCTTTGCTGTCCCGTGGACTGCAACACGCCAGGCTCCTCTGTCCTCCACTAACTCCTGATAGTGGCTTTACAAATTCATAGCCATTGAGTTGGTGATACTATTATTTACAAGTAATTACTATGAATGTTGACCTTATGATGTGTAGTATAAAGGCTCTATGAAGCCTTTTTTAGCATCTAGGGGCCGTATATATTAAATTTCAAAATGAAGGGATAGGGACATCCTTGTCCAGTGGCTGAGACTCTGCACTCCCAATGCAGGGGCCCAGGTTCAATCCTTCCTTAAGAAAGTAGATGCTACATGTAGCAACTTAAGGTCCCCAGGCTGTAGCTAAAGTTCTGCAATTAAGACCCAGCACAGCCAAATAAGTAATTTTCTTTTAATAAGGGGGTAATTCTTAACTAGTTTAGGCAGTATGGTGTATTGGAAAATGTGCAAGATTTTTAAGCAGACGTTTTCGGGTTCAAATCTGTGCTGTCATCACAAGCGGGGTTGTTTGGGGCCAGTTGAGTCTGGGTGAACTCCGGGAGTTGGTGATGGACAGGGAGGCCTGGCGTGCTGCGATTCATGGGGTCGCAAAGAGTCGGACACGACTGAGCGACTGAACTGAACTGAACTTACCTTCTTAAATTCAGGAAGTCTGTGAAGATGAAAAGCAACAGGCTTTACAAATACTTGCCACATATTAGATACTTAAAAACAAACATACATATCTTTATTTTTCTTTCCCTTATTACCAATAACTTAAAAATATATCCGCATCCCAAACACAGCTTTATCCAGTTAGGACTGTGATGCTAGAAAATCTGGAATATTTGCACAAGAGATGCTCATCAACAACACTATTGTATAAGAATTCAAAGCAATTGGAGATTAAGTTCTCTACTCCTCACTCCAGTTTTGGAAAACTGATGTACCTGGCCAAGAGCAATGACATTTGGTCACACCATTTCAAAGCTGAGGCAAACAGACTTGGAATAATTGACTAATAAATTTTTTTCTTACTTAATAACCAAGGGAAAAGATAATCCTTGCATATCCTCAAAGTAGGTCATTCTCAGATTCTTTTTGATGGCAAAGTGGTAAGCATAATTGATCAAAAAGTTTTACTTTATTACAAAGGCCAAAAGAGAAATATAATTGTCTTCTATATCCCCGCTCTAACTTGTTCGGACATATTTATTCATAATAACTTGTGAAAGCATAATTCACAAAACAAGTCATCCTAGAACAAGAGTGCTTTTATTCACCTGCCCAGTACCACATGCTGGTGCTCACTGGGCAGCCCTGAAAAATAATTATACAGCATCAACATGGTAAGGTTAAAATTGGGATCTATTTTAAAACTTGAAAAATACATTTTCAAATTACCCTCTGAAAAATGCCCTCAACTAATGAAACTGAAATCAAAAAAGATTGCTTTTTTTATATTGGAAATCGTTCATGTAGGCTTAGGAGAACTGTCTTTTGTAACAGATACTCAGTTGAGTATACACATATCTTCAACACCAGCATTCCCATACAGGATGGGCAGTTTAGGAAGATAAAGAGCTTATCCTGAAATGAAAACATGGTGACTACTTTTAAAAATATTTCTTTATTTATTTGGCTGCATCAGCTTTTAGCTGTGGCACGCAGGATTTTTAGCTATGGCATAAAAGATCTAGTTCCATAACCTGGGCCCCCCACATTGGGAGCACAGAGTCTTAGCCAATGGGCACCAGGGATGTCCCCAAAACATTCTATTAAGTGACATCTCACACAACTGGGTCTGAGACATGCAGAAGCTTGCAGGTCTAGAACAGACTTGACCTCGGGTCTAGCTTCTCTTTCCCAGGGAAGCCTCCATTCTTCAGAGCTGTGAAGACTGGGAAAGTTCTGGGGACAGTGCAGGACGGTGACATTAACCTGACCAGGGAACTGCATTACTCATTCTCCACAGAGTTTAGCCAGGTTCATTGCAAACAGACTTCTTTAACTGGGTAATATCTGAAAGGTCTCTTTGTCTTCTATTGGGTTTGAGGAAGTGAGGGTCAGTGGTAGTCTGTGGTATCAAGGAACTTTCCTTTACTGGTGCTATCATTGTGGTTGGGATCACAAATATCTCAGGGCAACAGATATGAAGCTGCAAATCTGTGGAGTGGTAGACTTGCAGAGCTAATGAGCCGAGAAACACCTCTCCACAGAGAAGGATTCAATCCACTACACACAAACACACACACAAACATACACACAACATATCAAAGAACAAAGAATGTGTGGTATGTGAATCCTCAGAATATTTAACAAGTCCTTACTATGAGCCAGTTATTGGGCTCAATGCAGAGATATGAAACCAGATCGACTAGATCTTATTAATGAGCCACCCAGAGGGGACAGCTGCCCTGGAGAGTCACCTAGACTCATGGCAGACCTTAATAAGCGACAAATAAATCTCTTTTTTAACTTCCTGAGAAGTTAGGGGTTTTATTTAATTGGAGCACACTGGTATCAATTCTAACTGACAGTGAAAAGTGAACATGTTAGTCACTCAGTCATGTCCCACTCTTTGCGACCTCATGGACTGTAACCTACCAGGCTCCTCTGTCCATGGAGTTCTTCAGGCAAGAATACTGGAGTGGGTAGCCATGCCCTTATCCAGGGGATCTTCCCAAACCCAGGAATCGAACCTGGGTCTCCTGCATTGCAGGCAGATTCTTTACTGTTTGAACCACCTATTTGCCTTTATTAGACATACTGTCCAGGAAGGTGACTTCAAGCATTTCAGTGGCTTTAAGAACCCATTTTTTAAACAAAAATAATTATTTCTTTCTAACTTATGTATTTTTAGTTTCTAAGATGGTCAGAAGGAGATGGCACGAGTGAACATTGACATTCTAGGAATCAGTAAACTCAAATGGACTGGAATGGGTGAATTTAATTCAGATGACCATTATATCCACTACTGTGGGCAAGAATCCCTTAGAAGAAATGGAGTAGCCATCATAGTCAACAAAAGACTCCAAAACGCAGTACTTGGATGCCTCTTGAGAAATCTCTATGCAGGTCAGGAAGCAACAGTTAGAACTGGACATGGAAAAACAGACTGGTTCCAAATAGGAAAAGGAGTACATCAAGACTGTATATTGTCACCCTGCTTATTTAACTTATATACAGAGTACATCATGAGAAACGCTGAACTGGAAGAAACACAAGCTGGAATCAAGATTGCTGGGAGGAATATCAATAACCTCAGATATGCAGATGACACTACCCTTATGGCAGAAAGTGAAGAGGAACAAAAAAGCCTCTTGATGAAAGTGAAAGTGGAGAGTGAAAAAGTTGGCTTAAAGCTCAACATTCAGAAAACGAAGATCATGGCATCNGAAGAAAAGTTATGACCAACCTAGATAGCATATTCAAAAGCAGAAACGTTACTTTGCCGACTAAGCTCCATCTAGTCAAGGCTATGGTTTTTCCCATGGTCACGTATGGATGTGAGAGTTGGACTGTGAAGAAAGCTGAGCGCCAAAGAATTGATGCTTTTGAACTGTGGTGTTGGAGAAGACTCTTGAGAGTCCCTTGGACTGCAAGGAGATCCAACCAGTCCGTTCTGAAAGAGATCAGCCCTGGGGTTTCTTTGGAAGGAATGATGCTAAAGCTGAAACTCCAGTACTTTGGCCACCTCATGTGAAGAGTTGACTCATTGGAAAAGACTCTGATGCTGGGAGGGATTGGGGGCAGGAGGAGAAGGGGACAACAGAGGATGAGATGGCTGGATGGCATCACTGACTCTATGGACATGAGTCTGAGTGAACTCCGGGAAATGGTGATGAACAGGGAGGCCTGGCGTGCTGCGATTCATGGGGTCGCAAAGAGTCGAACACAACTGAGCGACTGAACTGAACTGAACTGAACTGGATGCAATCTCAAAAACAACAGAATGATCTTTGTTTGTTTCCAAGGCAAACCATTCAATATCAAAGTAATCCAAGTCTATGCCCCAGTCAGTAATGCTGAAGAAGCTGAAGTTGAACGGTTCTAGTTCAAGAACTTCTAGTTCTTGAAGTTGACATACAAGACCTTCTAGAATTAACACCCCAAAAAGATGTCCTTTTCATTATCAGTTCAGTTCAGTTGCTCAGTCGTGTCTGACTCTTTGCGACCCCATGAATCCCAGCACGCCAGGCCTCCCTGTCCATCACCAACTCCCGGAGTTTACTCAGACTCACGTCCATCAAGTCAGTGATGCCATCCAACCATCTCATCCTCTGTCATCCCCTTCTCCTCCTGCCCTCAATCTTTCCCAGCATCAAGGTCTTTTCAAATGAGTCAGTTCTTCACATCAGGTAGCCAAAGTATTGGAGTTTCAGCTTCAACATCAGCCCTTCCAATGAACACCCAGGACTGATCTTTAGGATAGACTGGTTGGATCTCCTTGTTGACTCTCAAGAGTCTCCTTCAACACCACAGTTCAAAAGCATCAATTCTTTGGAGCTCAGCTTTCCTTATAGACCAACTCTCATATCCATACATGACCACTGGAAAAACCATAGCCCTGACTAGGCGGACCTTTGTCTCTGCTTTTTAATATGATGTCTAGGTTGGTCATAACTTTCCTTCCAAGGAGTAAGCATCTTTTAATTTCATGGCTCAATAATCAATCAATCATTACCTATTTAGAGCAATCTACCATACCAGGGCTTCCCTGGTGGCTCAGACCATAAAGAATCTGCCTGCAATGCAGGAGACCCAGGTTCAGTCTCTGGGAAGATCCCCTGGAGAAGGGAATTGCAACCCACTCCACTATTCTTGCCTGGAGAATCCCATGGACAGAGGGGCCTGGTGGGATACAAAGTCCATAGAGTTGCAAACACTCAGACACAACTAAGCAACTAACACATTCACCACACCACATTCTGAAGAAGCTCAGAGTTGAAGAGAAACCTTCTGAAAGTGGAACCAGCTTGAGAGGCCGTGAGATGCTCTCCTGAGGTTGCAAATCATTCCAGGCATGACTAAGGTCCTAAGAGTCAGCTTTCCAAGGGCTTTGAGGTTTATTCCAAAGACAATTTGTTTCTGATAGAGGAGGCAGGGTTTTGTAAAAACTGTGAGTATGTGCTTACTAGATTTTCCCCGTCCTTGAACTTGTACTAGAGCCCTAGGGAGAAGAGGCAAAAATAAAGTTGTCCAACATAAAAATATCTGAAACATAGGGCAATGTCAGAGCTGCTTCAGAAACCATGCTGCAAACCGCAACACGGAGGCAGTGCCAAAAGTTATCATCTTCGCGTGAAGCGGAACAGACTCTAAAATGAGATACGAGAGAATATCCTCTATCAGATGAGGGAAAGGTGAGGGTCATGGTGGCGGGATACTTGTCACTGTGCCTGCATCCTGTCTTGAAAGAGGCAGAAGTTCTGACAAATCCAAAATGGCCCAGGGAGACTTTAAAGTCCTTTTGCTTAGTTTCTTTTGCATTGCAGGCTTTCAGCTTTTGTGTTTCCCAACCCCTTCATTTCCCGTGTCCTGGATTCTTTCCAGCCAAAGACCATCTCACAACCCAGAAGAATTTCTACTCAGAAAGTCCTCTAAATGACTTTCAGTTTCCCGTTTCTTTTGGTGGTTAATTCCTTCATCATCTGTCGTTATTCATTGCATTGTCCATATCTCACAGCAAACCAACAGAATTCTTCTCACCTTCATTCTCAAGTTTGAACTCCTGTTCTTTTATCCTGGTCTCTCTGAAAACCCCAGGCCAGGACCAGTGTCGGAATGTCCCTTCTTCATACCTGTGCTGGGTGGCCAAGCACCAAGGATAAGAATCACACAAGCACAATGCAATGACTACAGCAAATCCGTGGTCTCTGACCTTGACTTTCAGTGTTGCCCATCATCCCTTTGTGATTCTCTTCGGTGATTATCAAAAAAAGATCATCAACATCCATCTCAGTCTCTAAGCACCTCATTCTCTGCAGATGCCCTACAGGAACCAAAGTTGTTAGGCATTGATACTAATGACTTGGTGTTGGTACTGCCTGATACTCACAGCCAGGCCTTGGTGTTCTCATAAACAACTTCACAGGACATCAACACTGGAAAAGGCCACTCTGTGCTCAGGATGTGTTTTGCCGAAAGGGTTGTTTGTTTGTTTGGGTAACAGGAATTATATATATATATATATATATATATATATATATA
>SJYQ01006401.1:318373-354232 GCA_006410935.1 Redunca redunca
AAAAGCCAATCTACAGAATAGAAGAAAATATTTGCAAATGATGCAATCAGTTCAGTTCAGTTCAGTCGCTCAGTCGTGTCCGACTCTTTGTGACAATAGACAGGGCTTAATCTCCAAAATATACAAATGTAACATGGACAATTTAAAACTGAGCAATTCATTACTACTCGGTATATTCAGAGTTTTGTGCAATAGGCATCTCTAATTCTGAAACATATTCATCACCCCTAAAGAAAACACCACACCCATGAAACAGTTGTGCCCCACCCTACCCCCAATCTTTGGCAAGCAACAATCTACATTCTATCTCTATGAATCTACCTATTTTTGGTATTTCATATAAAGGAAATCACACAAGAGGTGAGCTTTTGGTCTTACTTCCACTGAGCATAATATATTCAAGATTCACCTTATCAATATTTCACTCATTTCTGTGGCTAAGTAATACTCCACTGTATAGATATATCACAATTTGTTTATCTCTGCACCACTGATGGACGTTTAAGCTATTGTGAAGAGTGCCTTAATGAAAATGCACATACATGTCCTTAAGTACCAGTTTTCAATTTGGGGGGTATTATTTTGAAGTGAAAATGGTATATGGGCCATATGGTAACTTGATGTTTACCTTTTTCAGGAATGTCAACATTGATTTTTAAGTGGAGAATAATAACAATGCAAAAGTTGAAGCTTGCCAAGTAGTAGAGAGTATGTCGTGATACCACGAATCAAGTGAGGACAAACCACACTATAATCNAAGTGAGGACAAACCATACTATAATCTCACTGGGACCAAGGAATCTCCAGGGTGAGTACAGCTGTTCTCAGGATGAGGGGAAACTTTTCAGAATCCATATTATTTTTACTGTATGAATAGACCGGACACATAATAAGAGTGAGAAATGTGTTCTAATATGAGGAAAGAAAAAAAAGGGATCATAATCTGCCACTAAGCTTACTGTACTCATAAGTCAAAAATCACTACCTTGGATATAACAAATTACATTTATTGTAATAGGTAACAACCATTAGAACCGTGGTGTTGGAAAAGACTTTTGAGAGTGCCTTGGACAGTAAGGAGACCAAACCAGTCAACACAAAAGGAAAATTTGTGACCAACCTAGACAGCATATTAAAAAGCAGAGAAATTACTTTGCCAACAGAGGTCCGTCCAGTCAAGGCTATGGTTTTTCCAGTAGTCATGTGTGGATATGAGAGTTGGCCTATAAAGAAAGCTGAGTCCCGAAGAACTGATGCTTTTGAACTGTGGTGTTGGAGAAGACTCTTGAGAGTCTCTTGGACTGCAAAGAGATCCAATCAATCCATCCTAAATGAAATCAGTCCTGAATGTTCATTGGAAGGACTGATGTTGAAGCTGAAACTCCAATATTTGGCCACCTGATGTGAAGAGCTGACTCATTTGAAAAGACCCTGATGCTGGGAAAGATTGGGGGCCAGAGGAAAAGAGGGTGACAGAGGGAGAGATGGTTGGATGGCATCACCAACTCAATGGACATGAGTTTGAGTAAACTCAGGGAGTTGGTGATGGACAGGGAAGCCTGGCGTGCTGCAGTCCATGGGGCCGCAAAGAGTCGGACACGACTGAACGACTGAACTGAACTGAACTTTATACACTCATGGTTTTGTCTTTTTTTCCATTGTCTTAGAAAGAGTGATTTTTGACACCCTGCATTTTTAAAATGAACTCCACAGTAATAGAGGCTTCCCTGGGTGGCTGAGAATCCACCTGCAGTGTAGGAGACCAAGGTTAGATCCCTGGGTCGGGAAGATCCCCTGGAGGAGGGAATGGCTATCCATTCCAGCATTATTGCCTGGAGAATCCATGGACAGAGGAGCCTGGCAGGCTATAGTCAGTCCATGGGGTAGCAAAAGGTCAAACAGGACCGAGCAAATAACACTTTCACTTTCACTTTCCACAGGACTACTAAGTGGGGACTACCTCTATGGTAGTTACTGTTTACAGAGTACAGAAACTTCTAATTGAGAATGAATTACTTGATTTCACCACTTCACACAAGCTGTCTATTGCTAAATGGACCTCTTACATCACTGCCATATCTACCTTTCAGCCTCTAAGTGTGAACAATCAGAATCTCAGCCTTTGCTCTTTACATTTCCAAAAGCTGTTATGAATATTTGCATTTAGTTTCTGTAATGTCTGGAAAAAAGCATTTCTAATCTGTTACAATATAATTGCCAGGGGAAGTGTGAATTCAGAACTACCAGATCACAAGGAATTGAGACTCTGTTACTAAATAATTGTATGTATAATAAAGGTCCAAATTGAAAATTATTACTTGGAGAAACAGNGTTAGATCCCTGGGTCAGGAAGATCCCCTGGAGGAGGGAATGGCTATCCATTCCAGCATTATTGCCTGGAGAATCCATGGACAGAGGAGCCTGGCAGGCTATAGTCAGTCCACGGGGTAGCAAACCGTCAAACAGGACCGAGCAAATAACACTTTCACTTTCACTTTCCACAGGAATACTAAGTGGGGACTACCTCTATGGTAGTTACTGTTTACAGAGTACAGAAACTTCTAATTGAGAATGAATTACTTGATTTCACCACTTCACACAAGCTGTCTATTGCTAAATGGACCTCTTACATCACTGCCATATCTACCTTTCAGCCTCTAAGTGTGAACAATCAGAATCTCAGCCTTTGCTCTTTACATTTCCAAAAGCTGTTATGAATATTTGCATTTAGTTTCTGTAATGTCTGGAAAAAAGCATTTCTAATCTGTTACAATATAATTGCCAGGGGAAGTGTGAATTCAGAACTACCAGACCACAAGGAATTGAGACTCTGTTACTAAATAATTGTATGTATAATAAAGGTCCAAATTGAAAATTATTACTTGGAGAAACAGCACCATGTTTTATAAAGTTAGTTTTGTAAAAGTTATTCAGGAAATTCGAACAAAATCCAGACCAAAAAAGAAAAAGATATGTGTATCACCAGCACATGAAACGCACTCTCAAAAAAACATAAGCCTCACATCACTATTTCATAACTTCTTTTGGCTATTTGTAAGACCCAGCCTTTCAAGATTTGAGTCCATGTCTAACCAACTATCAGCCAACTGATTTTGGAGTAAACCACCTCTTCCCTCTCCTCAGTTCAGTTCAGTTTAGTCGCTTGGTCGTGTCAGACTCTTTGCGACCCCATGAATCACAGCACGCCAGGCCTCCCTGTCCATCACCATTTCCCGGAGTTCACTCAGACTCACGTCCACTGAGTCCGTGATGCCATCCAGCCATCTCATCCTGGGTCGTCCCCTTCTCCTCCTGCCCCCAATCCCTCCCAGCATCAGAGTCTTTTCCAATGAGTCAACTCTTCACATGAGGTGGCCAAAGTACTGGAGTTTCAGCTTTAGCATCATTCCTTCCAAAGAAATCCCAGGGTTGATCTCCTTCAGAATGGACTGGTTGGATCTCCTTGCAGTCCAAGGGACTCTCAAGAGTCTTCTCCAACACCACAGTTCAAAAGCATCAATTCTTCGGCACTCATCTTTCTTCACAGTCCAAATCTCACATCCATACATGACCACAGGAAAAACCATAGCCTTGACTAGACGGACCTTAGTCGGCAAAGTAATGTCTCTGCTTTTGAATATACTATCTAGGTTTGTTATAACNTTTGAATATACTGTCTAGGTTGGTTATAACTTTTCTTCCAAGGAGTAAGCGTCTTTTAATTTCATGGCTGCAGTCACCATCTGCAGTGATTTTGGAGCCCCCAAAAAATAAAGTCTGACACTGTTTCCAATTCAGTTTCTAATCATTCCTACTTTGTTCCTCTTCTTTAAATGAATTGATGTATGCAAAACTCTTGTAAACTGTAAAATCTATAAACATTTGGAGATTTTTTCTGTTTATTTTCAAAAAGAATAATCTGATGGAACTAAAGGAAGCCAAAGTAATTAGGTAGACGCTGGTTTTCAGTTTCTGGTGGAGGGGTAATGAGATGATAGATTACAGATTAAAATGGTAATAAGACTGGAGACCTAGGGTTTGTCTTTGGAGGAAACTGCCTGTGATTCGGTGGGTAGATGAACTAAAGGTGGAGAAGTGAGAGAGGATTTCATTGTCAGCATGAATAGAACTGCTAAGAACAGCAAGTGGAAATAAAGAGAGATGTAAGAAACCCTCTTCTGGATTGGATGAAATTAAAAGAGATAGCAAGATACATAAACTAAGAAAATAGTGTCAACCCATCTGGCAGCTAGGAAAGATACACAGGACAGAAGCCAGCTAGGACAGTAGAGGGGGGAGCCCCCAACTGCAGTATCCTTCTGTCCCCATGCCACTGAATAGCCCGCTATGGGACTAGCTAACCTTGGTTAAGGCGATCGTGTATTTCGTTACTTATAGCCCAAACCGAGATAACAGAGAAGCTAAATTAAACAAAACCTAAGATAATCTTGGTAAGATAACTAAAATGACTGTAGGTATCTTGGGTTAGCTTATAAATCTTCTTTTGAAAAAGAATATGCCTTTCATTATATTCACAATTTTTTAACTTCAAATTTCAAAACCCAAAATTGTTTTAAGAGAACCAGAAGCAATGGGAAAACGTAATAAATTCCTTTGTAATTTAAAAGATTACTGATGCTTTTTTAAATGGCAATAGGAGACTTCTGTGTATAAAAAGCACTGTTTAGTTCAAAGAGCATTTATTTTGTCTTTAAATCAGACATTATGCTAAATCGTGAGCTACTGCAGCTTTAGAGATTAGTTGTTAGAAAAGATACTTCATTTTTATGAGGACAGTTCACTCTCATAAAACTCTATATGAAATCAAAATGCATGAGGATAGATTAGACCATAATTGCCTATATTAATGATCTCCTCACATCTCAGCTTCTCTGAAAGAAAACCTTTAAAAGGAAGTTATAAAAGACTTAAATTTTAAATTGACAAAAATTTGATTTACAATCCTCCCTACGATGCTCTTAACAAATTAAATGAGTTATACTACAACTATTATTTCAGAGAAAACAACACTGGGTTCTTCCCTGGAAAATGGGTTCATATATGAAGTGCAATTTGTGTTGAAGAGGTCTCCTAAGTTACTGATCATAAATAATAACAGAAAACATTACCTTCATGCTTGTTATGTACCATGTACTCCTAATCCTCAAAACAGGAACTTTTATTGCCCCCAGTTTCCAGATGAGAAACTTCAGACAGAGTTATTATAACTTGTCCAAGAATAAGAGTCTGAATCAGAATATATATGTAGAGAATCTGACTCTAGGCCCCCCACACACTTCACGGTACCTGACAATACTCCAGATGAAAATAAAGTGGGCATATGTAGTGAAAGTGCCTGACAATAAGCTTTCGACTACTGAGGCATCCATTTCAAAGATATCCATCTCAAACGAGCGTATTTACAGCTCTATGACGACACACACACTAGCTAAACAGTCAGATAAGGAGCCAGGCCACCTCACCTATGACGTTCCTCTTTCAGAAAGCCCTGGGTGACCCAGATAACTGCACTTGAGTGACCCTGATTCTTTTCTTCCCAAGCCCGAATTCCCACTCTTATGTTTTAAATTCACCTGTGAAACCTCTTCTTTCACCTGGCCTCCTGTGTGACCTTGACTGTGACTTGTACCCTCCCGGACTTATGTGTAATAAACCCTTGTTTTTCCAAAGTTCCCTAATGGTTGTTGTTGAAGTGCCTCTTACAATCATGTTACCAAGTCCAAGCTCATTCTGCTTGCCACATAACAGGCCAATAAATTGGGAGATGAGGTGTTGGGGCAAGGAAGAAAGATTTTATTTGGAAGGTCGGGAGCCTCAGAAGACTACAGTCCTAGAGAACTGTCTTTCTAGGGTCTGGATGCCAGTTTCTTTTATAGGAAAGAGATGGGGGGAGGGCAGGAGGTAAAGAGAAAGGCCCCCAAATTTTGCAAATATTTCTTGATTTGACCAGACTCTGGGAGGGGATGCGTTCCCCTTCTTCTTTCCTGCAGCCATTCACAGCTGAACAGGGTCAGGATGTTTCTCTGTGAGCTGAACAAAGGTATATCAGTGTAGCATTCAGGCAGAAGGGGCAGGTTCCTTGATATGGGCCATTATATTTGCTTCCAACTGTAGGCATTGTCCTTTTAGTGATTAACTTGTAAAAAAGAAAAAAGCAACAGAGAGCAAAGGTTAAACTAAAAGAAACATCTAAACATCTAATGGAGAAGGCAATGGCAACCCACTCCAATATTCTTGCCTGGAAAATCCCATGGACGGAGGAGCCTGGTAGGCTGCAGTCCATGGGGTCGCTAAGAGTCGGACACAACTGAGCGACTTCACTTTCACTTTTCACTTTCATGCATTGGAGAAGGAAACGGCAACCCACTCCAGTATTCTTGCCTGGAGAATCCCAGGGACAGAGGAGCCTAGTGGGCTGCTGTCTATGGGGTCGCACAGAGTCGAACACGACTGAAGTGACTTAGCAAACATCTATATGGAGTTAGACTTGTTCTTCCCTATTAGAACCATATAAAGAACCAAGAGGGCCAATCCAGCCACACTGTTTTCAGGTGGATAAATGTCTGTGAGGATTCACCACAAGGAGCAGGAGCTCAGGTGAGCATTTCAGGCATTGCTAGCCAATAGCATCATGATCAATGGGCTGAGACCAACACCCAGCAGTATATTGTTGCTTTCCCTATGATCTTAAGTAAGCACTTTTTAAAGTAGATTGGGATATCTGAAAGCCATCACAAGCATTCTATAAAGAAACAATTCCTCAAAACATAAAACTTAGGAGGTTAAGTCATTTTACGGCCAGGAGTTTCACTTTGGTCTGTAGGACATAAGATAATCTGTACGTTTGTACACAGCAGGACCCTATGGAACCTTCCTGGGACAGGTCTTCTCCCATGTCCTCTACTTTGTTCTTATTCAGTTGCCCAGTTGTGTCCAACTCTTTGTGATCCCATGGACTGCAGCATGTCAGGCTTCCTTGTCCTTCACTATCTCCCAGAGTTTGCTCAAACTCATGTCCATTGAGTTGGTGATGCCATCCAACCATCTCTCCCTCTGTCACCACATTCTCCTCCTGCCCTCAATTTTTCCCAGAATCAGGGTCTTTTCCAACGAATTGGCTCTTTACATCAAGGTGGTCAAAGTACGAGGGATTCAGCTTCAGCATCAGTCCTTCCAGTGAATTTTCAGGATTGATTTCCTTTAGCATTGAGTGGTTCAACCTCCTTGCTGTCCAAGGAACTCTCAAGAGTCTTCTCCAGCACCACAGTTTGAAAGCATCATTTCTTGGATGCTCAACCTTCTTTATGGTCCAACTCTCACATTCGTACATGACTACTGGAAAAACAATAGTTTTGACTAAATTAAACTTTGTTGGCAAAGTGATAACTCTGCTTTTCAATATGCTGTCTAGGTTTGTCAGAGCTTTTCTTCCAAGGGGCAAATGTCTTTTAATTTCATCCTCTGCTTTAGCTCCTCTCTAAAGTACCTATTGAATAGGTAATAGTATCTGAGGTACATTTCCTGAGTTGTTTCACAGATGTGAAAACACCCCCCAGTGGAAGATGTAACTGCTTGATGACTGTGAGCATGGCCTCCTAGAGCCTAAGGACTGATAAAGTTAACGTCTGTGACACGCCACCCTTTTCCACATCATCAGCTAATCAGAGAATTGTGCAAGAGATGATCACATACCCTGTACCTCCCCTTCTTCACCTGGCTTTTTACAATGTTTTGCCAAAACCCTTCAAGTAGCTTGGGGCTTTTTAGGGCATGAATCACCCACCTCCTTGCATGTCCCTGCAATAAAACTTTCTCTGCTCCAAACTCTGACATTTCAGTTTGTTTGGCCTCACTGTCTGTCAGGCACATGAACCTAGGTTAGCACATTGTCTGAGTCTTTTAAATGATTTAGCAAAATGGTATTCTCACTGTGGACTGAAAGTATGTATTCACAGTCTACAAGTTGAGCATTATGTCTTATTTGGTGGGAATTTTTAGGACTTCAAGCCCAGGAGGCAGCATCTCAAGTAACTCTGAGAACTGCTGCAAGGAGGCAAGCTGAAAGCTAGGATATATAAGAGTTTTCCAACAAAAAGCAGGTAGTAGTAACAAAAGATTACTGTTAATTAAAGAAAACTAAAAGCCTCAAGGAATTTATCACTTTTCTACTCATGGGGAGTTGCAAGAGTCTGGACTCACTGAAATCATTCTTTTGATATGCACCTCAGGTATCTGGGGCCAGTATCCTGTGTTCTCACATCCAGAGATTCTTCAGGGCTCACCTCGGAGAGTGGCTGCAGTCTGATGACTACTGAATAGCAGCTATTCTTCTCCTTGCTGAGTGCCCATAGGCCCCCCAGCTTACAATTGGCTATGGTTGCAATTGCTGATGACTATGATATCCTTTGTTTATTGATATGGCATAAAATATTCTGTTTATCACCACCCTTCCCAAAGCTATCAAAGGGTTAGAAGGAAAAATCAAGGTCCACTGATTCTTTAGAATTTTCAAAGAGGCAGCTAAATTTTGGCCTGAAAGCAAAAGTCACTGAGTTGTGTCCAACTCTTTGCAACCCCATAGACAATACAGCCCATGGACTTCTCCAGCCTGGAATACTGGCGTGGGTAGCCTTTCCCATTCCAGGGGATCTTCCCAACCCAGGAATCAAACCCAGGTCTCCTGCATTGCAGGCGGATTCTTTACCAGCTGAGCCACGAGGGAAGCCCAAATTTTGGGCTTGAATTTCTCTAATTCAAGCTCTCTTTGGCTGCTCCATCTCTAAACTTATTGATTCCTTTCCAGCACTAAAGCTTTGTTTATTTTTTTCTTCTTGAGGCATCCACAGGTGATCTGAGAGGTAATTCTCACCCCAAACCTTCCTACTGGTACATCTGATACTGTTCAGCCATAATTAAGACTTTTTCACTTAAGAACATAATATATGAAAGTGAAAGTGTTAGTCACTCAGTCCTGTCTGATTCTTTGTGACCCCATGGTCTGTAGCTTGCCAGGCTCCTCTGTCCGTGTAATTCTCCAGGCAAGAATACTGGAGTGTGCTGAGATTCCCTTCATGGGATCTTCCTGACCCAGGGATCAAACCTGAATCTCCTGCATTGCAGGCAGATTCTTTACCATCTGAGCCATCAGGGAAGGCTTTCCTGACCACCAGGGAGTGTCAGAGAACTACCCAATATTTGATGTCTTTAGTAAATTATTTAACTTCACTGTGATATACCTTTCTCAGTGTAAAATCAGGACTGCTACCTGCATTGTAACAGATAACAGTTGTAAAGATAAATCTTGTGCTTTATCTTTGAACATTAATTTTTTAAATGCATTGTGGCACTTTTACATAGAAAAGCCTTTTTAAAAACATTGTCTAGTATTTCAGCATCAGTCAGGTTAGTGTTTGATGATTTCTCTGGTACCTCAATTGTTTAACAACCAGATTTTTAAGTTCAGTAGTCTGAATTTATATTCTATTTAACTTCTCCTCAGAGAAAAATATTTCTGCATTATTTACAGTCCAGTCTACTATGAAATCTGAATACATATGCTACTAAGTGAGATCCATTTTATTTTCCCTATATGTTTTTCTATATTTCCCTATATTTTATTCAGTGTCCTTTCTCAACCTCTCTGAAGGAAGGAGGAGTAGGTTTATTCTTGAATATGAGGGAAGGAAGATAAAACTTCTATTCCTATGTGCCTCTTTCTTTCTGAGTTGAAAAAAGTAAAATAGCTAAATAAATATTAAAACTTCTAGTCAAATTCCAAACTTCCATATCCTCCTAAAAAATGCT
This sequence comes from Redunca redunca, assembly GCA_006410935.1. Taxonomy (NCBI): domain Eukaryota; kingdom Metazoa; phylum Chordata; class Mammalia; order Artiodactyla; family Bovidae; genus Redunca; species Redunca redunca. The sequence goes on from SJYQ01006401.1 coordinate 328,199, forward strand.
GGAATGTAAATTGGTATACCCAATACGGAAAGTACCATGGAGGGTTCTCACAAAAATTAAAAATATAATATAACCCAGCAATTCCACTTCTGATTATATTTTTGAAGAAAACAAAAACCCTAACTGAAAAAGATATTTCCACCCCTATGTTCACTGCAACATTATTTACAATAGCCAAGATGGAAAAATAGATAAAATGTGTGTGTGTACACGCACGCACACACACACAGACACACACACACACAGTAGAACACTATACAGCCATAAAAAAAAAATCTTATCATTTGCCACAACACAGATGAACCTTGAGGGCATAAGACTAAAATGAAATAAATCTGACAGATAAATGTCATGTGATCTTACTTATATGTGGAATTTAAAACAAACAAAAAAACACTGAACTTATACAGAGAACTGAGGCAAAAATGGGTGAAGGGAATCAAAAGGTACAAAATTCCAGTTATAAAATAAGTAAGTCATGGAGGTGTCACATACATTATGGTTCCTATAGTTAATAAATCTGTACTGCATATTTGAAAGCTACTGAAAGAATACATCATTGAAGTTCTCATCATAAGAAAGAAAGCATACATCATACAGACATGCAAATTCACAGAAATTTTCTCCAGAAACTTTATTCAACAGAAATTATAATAGCCTGCAAAGTAGAATGTAGGAGACACACTGTTAAATCATTCTGGTTTCATCTGTCAGTATGGAGATGCTATCAAGAAATAAAAGAAAATTGAAATAACCAATTTGCCAAGCAGTATGCTCACTCCTATCATCGCTATCAGACATCAAGGAATTATATAACTTCATCAACTTTAATGGTCATATCTGTGAAACTAAGGACAAATGGTTGACTTGTGGACAAAGAGAAAACATTTGAAATATCAAAACAGCTTGCTGGCTGGCTGTGACGCTCCAGCTTTTTTGATCACCATGGCTGGCAAGTTTCTTTGTTGACTGATTCTCTTCAATCACCGCCATATCCTACAGGTATTATCCTTGCTGCCTAATAAAACAGATTTCACAAAGTTATTTTTCTTTGTTTTACTCATTTAACTCTGTGTTTACAGGTTGACATTTTCTGGGTCGTTGTGGATGATCAGTGTGCTCAATACGCTGGCTCCTGGGTGTCCAGCTGCAGAGCCCCTTAGCAGTTCAGGTGTTTGGGGAGAGGGGATCTGTTTGTTTCTCTTGCCCATTGGTCATAAATTGGGATATTCACATTCTACTCCCCTACGTAAGATTCATGGCATTTTAGGATTAGAGAGGACCTGAAAATGCAACCACATCACCCACTCCTCTGCTTATCCCCATCCCGCTTCATGCATCGCCACCAAGTGGCAAATATGATGATTTTGAATATCTCCAGGTTTGAGTGATCAATAGCACATTCCACTTTGGACTGTTTAAAAATTACAGTGGATTTTTCTCCTCATCAGTCAAAATATGAAACTCCTGCGCTCCCCATGACAGCAATAGACACTCTTCCAAAGCAGTCTTGATACACTCCTCCCCAAGGGACCCCATCCACATTCGGGCCTTGGAAATGGCAGCCCCAATATGAAGCACTGCTGGGCTCTGCTGGTTTTTTCCACCTCAGGTGCCAGGCATGTATCATCAGTACAAGCAGTGTGGGGGCTGCAAAAGCCTGTGCAAACTGCACATTGTACCCAAAGGTATCTCATCTTTTTGAAAGTGTCCTGACCACTCCGGACAGTCGGCTTCCATTTTGTGATTCTAAACCCTCAGGCAGTCCACTGAAAATGCATGCAGTTAACCACACCAGGGTCCACCAGGAAAACAGGGCAGATTCGTATTTAAAGTGCTCTGCTGATGGCAAGGAAGACATGTCACTTCCCATTCTCATAAACACTGTCATCGAGTAGACCAGTATTTAGCATATTGGTGCTTTTATTTATTTATTTATTTTTGGCATTGTTCAGTCACTAAGTCATGTCTGACTCTTTGCAACCCCATTGGCTATAGCATACCAGGATTCCTTGTCCTTCACTATCTCCGGGAGTTTGCTTTGGGAAATACTAGATAAACTAATAATATCTTAAAAGAGCTCAGGCTTTTGAAGGCCAGCATTAAAACAAGGCACAAACAACTAATATTCCTTCCCTAAATTCTCCAGGGTCTTCTGTGGATGAGGAAAGAGGTATTGCAGGGCTGGCCTGGCTTAACACAAACAGGGTAGACTAGGAAAGGTTAGTCCTTTGACAAAGCAGCCCCAACTTCAGTGTTCTCTGTCACAATCACTCACATCCTTCATCATCAAGAGAAAGGATTTGATGCTATTTACTATGGTATTGTCTTAGGACTACCTACATTATAGTAACGCTTACAAACCATAGGCCCAAAGAAAGTAATCTGATTTTAGAAATCATCCATAATTAAATAGAAGGGACTGGAATTTTAGGGCAAAAGCAGAGATTATTCTCAGCACCTTTGAAGTTGTCTGATTAAAATAAAGAAAATCAGCCAACGTATGAAGCCAAGTTTACATATGCGACATTAAACTCCTTTGACTAGTTAAGCAATTTAAAAATTTTCTCAATACACAATGGTGTAAAGACAATCTCTTTAACAAGTGGTGCTGGGAAAACTGGTCAACCACTTGTAAAAGAATGAAACTAGATCACTTTCTAACACCACACACAAAAATAAACTCAAAATGGATTAAAGATCTAAACGTAAGACCAGAAACTATAAAACTCCTAGAGGAGAACATAGGCAAAACACTCTCTGACATAAATCACAGCAGGATCCTCTATGATCCACCTCCCAGAATACTGGAAATAAAAGCAAAAATAAACAAATGGGATCTAATTAAAATTAAAANGTTGGGAGAATGGCACTGAAACATGTATACTATCATGTAAGAAAGGAATCGCCAGTCTATGTTCGATACAGGATACAAGTAGCTTGGGGCTGGTGCACGGAGATGATCCAGAGAGATGATATGGGGTGGGAGGTGGGAGGGGGGTTCAGAAATGGGAACTCATGTACACCCGTGGTGGATTCATGTCAATGTATGGCAAAACCAATACAGTATTGTAAAGTAAAATAAAATAAAATAAAATAATTTTCTCAATACAATGAGAATCATTCAGCAGATTCATTCCCCTGTGGGTATCCCCACCCCACACTATCATTTAGCACCTTGCCAGGGTTTCCTCCAAAGGCACCTACTCACGTTATGCCATATTCTTGTCATTTTCTCCCTTTTCTACAATCTCAACTAACCTGCTCTTAATCCAGTTCTTATGAAACATTGCTGATATAATTCACTCACAATAAATTGTTAATGGTTGAAAAAATGTTCAATATGTGCTCTTTTCCCCATATATTAATGGGTTACAAGGGGACATCCAAGGAGAAAACAGTTTTGCTCAAAGCATAAATCTCTAATGGGCTGTAAATCTCACTCTGGAAAACTCAGGTCCTGACTTGTTTTAGTTACTAACCTTACTGCCATCAGCTGAATATTAACCACTGGATGGATGATGCCTGGGGATATGTAGTCAACAGTTAAGGCAGGCTACTAAATTCTTACCCTCTCTGGGGCAATTGAAATTCAGGATTCACAAAGCCTTATAGTCGGTGGCAGAACCTATTCCTGTGGTCCTGCAAAGCAGCTAAACCTAAATAATGGCCCCAGGTGAGCTAGGGACCCTGGAAGAAGGGTGGGGATAGGAGTGGGCTCCTTTTGAGAAACTCCAGCTGAGAAACTCTAATAGTCAATTGAAAGGACAGCTGAGTTGATGAGGTCTGTTTCTCCCCTACCTGTAATGATTATGTCACCTTTGTAGTTGAAAGCACAGGAGAAGATCTCATCCGTGTGTCCCTCAAGAACCTGAAGGCACTGACCCGTCTGAGCATCCCAGATTCTAGCTGTTTTGTCAGAGCTGCCAGTGAGAAGGCGGTTGCCTTGTGGGTTGAAAGAAATCTACAAGCAAGGAAGGGATGGCAGGGAAGCAATCACAGGTTGGTGTAATTTGATTCCCAGTATATTTTTCATCAGTAAAAAGCAGACATCACGAAGTTACCTGTTCACCTTCCCAGCCTGGTACTTATTCTTACCTAGAACAGTTCCTTTAGGGTGGGAAAAAGACTGCAGAGACTAATACATGAAAATTAAAATCTAGACAATAATGTCTGATTGCCTACCCCTCACACACAAGTCTAAGGATAAAGCTCCCTTATGCTTTGAGTGTTCCCCACCCAGCTTCTTTTCATTTCAGGAGCAAAGGCTATTGACACCAATCTCTCCACTCAAGCCAAGAGGCAGAGCCCTGGGGTGGATGAGAACACAAGTCAGGCATCTTCACACCCAAACCTCAGTGTCACCTCTACAGACCAACCTTCTGTTATCACGAGCATAGACGGTCCTTCAGTCTGTGGCACAGAATGTCAGGGTCCACAGGAGAGGACTGTCTGTGTTGCTACTTAATGTGCAGCAGTTTCCATCCATGTGGGCTTGAGAGCCCCAACAGGCCAGGCATTGTCACATGGTACGTGAGCAGCAAAGAAAGCTGTCAGTCCTCAGGTCCTCGAGAGGTCACGTTTATAACCTTTTCTAAATCATCAGAAGATGGTGATGTGGGTCACTTCCTCTGACTATAGGTTTGATGAGGGCAAGCCCCAAGGTTATGGCTATATTCATCCGTGTCACCAGGGCCCAGCATGATATCTAGCATTGTGGGAGCCCTCAGAATGAATGAAAGAATACTTTAGCTTGGCACCCCATAGAAATGCCTTTACTGGATGGCAATTCAATCGGTAATATATCAGTCAACACGCATAAAATGCAATAATGTAGAGTCTGAGAACTCTTTCTACTCATACACACACGAAAACATGCGCGTTTGTTGAGTGTGCCATGCCAGACACTCAAAAACATAGCCCAGTCTCTCTTTGTGGCCTGTTTCCCATGGCCACACCCCTCATCCCTCGTACTACCAATCTCCTGGGCCTCCCAGCCTAAGGCAGAGGATGTGCTCTGCAGTGTCTAAGAGACCAACCCTGATGGCAAGAGGGCAAGGGCCACCAATAGCAGGGGAGCCTGCAGAGAGCTGAATCCATCGAGCTGATACATTAAAAAGAATGAAAAATCTCATCTTAGGCACGAGACCAAGGAACGGGGCTGAGCTGGGGGTGAAAGTCACCGGTCCCAGCCTTCTCTACAATTTTCTGAGGACATCTCTAAACCTCAGATCACTGATTAGATGGCTGTACTGCATGGATAAGCTTTTGGGAAGAGTTCATATGAAATCCTAAACTACAGCTTTCAAGTTTCAAGATAGGTCATTTTCAACTTTTTTAAGCAGTAAATATTTCTAGGCAATACTTCCTCAATGGCATGTGATCTACAGGACACTTGACATTTGTTGTGCAACCTATTCTTTTGCATAATATAAAAGGGGTGTGTTTACTAGAACCAGGAAAAGCACTTTACTAGCTTCTTAATAGCTTTAATAAGTATGCTTTGCTAATTGAAACTTTTTTCATGGCTGAGGAGAATGCCGTTTTATACTTTGTAAAAAGTTTTAGAAATCATTTTATTACACTGAGTTTGAGGACACATTTGAAAAGTTACTCTTCAGGTAACTGATTTCTACAAAGAATGAGATAACTGGGCAAAACCTCGGTACTATCAATGACAATAGACAAATTTGTATTAAACCTGATGCTTATTTTTGAAAATAAATAAATTGCTCCAAATGAGAAAAGCAACTCACCTTTGAAATTTCTCCTTCATGGCCTTCCAATTTGGTAACACATTTTCTTGTGGCCGCACTGAAAATTCTTGCTGTTCCTTTTTGAGAGGAGTGGAGATATATATAAATTCATCAGAAATGCAGGACTTTGGACCACATGACTTGAATTATCTAAATATCTATCCCTCTGACACATAAGCTCTGTGCTAAGTTTGTCTTCTTGCCTGTGGTGAGAGCCAGACACTTAATACTATAAATGCAAGCTGATCCCAGTACAGGAGAAGAACGGGGGAAAGAAGCATCTCTCTAGCCGCAGCTTATTAGAAAAGACACTAGGTTCCAAGATAGATGGAGGTGCAAGGACAGGAAATCAAAAAGAATCAAATTTTAAAGAGAAAAAATGGGGACTCACAACAAGTTTTGATGATTCTGATTACCTACAGAAATAAATAGCAAGCCTAATATCATACACCAAATATGAGTCTGAGGTTACAGAAGACACAAGAGGCCTTCTGAGAGGGGTCAGCAGCCACTACTTACAAACAATGAAGAATAGGTGCTAGGAAAACCTTTTCAACAGAAAAGGCAAATAGAATGATTTGTTCCCTGCTGTATATCCAGTGCCTAGAAATGCTAAACTCATATTAAACACTCAATAAATAGATGTAGGATGGATGGATGGATGCATGGGTAGATGGATGGATGGATGGAAGGAAGGATGGATGGATAGATGGATGGATGGATGGGTAGATGGATGAAGGATAAATAGACAAATGGATGAATGGATGGATGGATGGGTAGATATAACATTTCCTTAGAATTAAGGAATAGAGTCATTACATAAGCATAGAAGGAGAAAAAACAGAAGTAATAAAACTGTTGCCATAAAAAAAATTAATATTTATCTGGCCAGGTGAAGGATGCTGTCTCAACACAAAGTATAAAATCAAGGTAAAACTCACAAAGATAGGAAATTTTGGTTACTTAATTTCCATTTAGAGAGAAGCAAAATATCTTAATTTTTAACTTTCCTCTCTGACAACTTCAGGAGGAAGTAGACAAAAATTGCTATAGTAGAATTAATATGATTAAAATATAATATTGCTACTTCATTGGATACTTCAAAAGCTTTAAAGGGAAGTGATCCACTTGTTTTAAGAGTTTGTGACTAAGACAAAAATATGCAGTATAGACTAATATATCAAATTTTGCAAAAGTATTTTTAAGTTTCAGAAAACACAAAAATAATATAGCCTGAAATTGCAATTTTTATAAGATAGAACTATGAATAAGACATCAAAAAAATTCAGCCTTGAGAGTAACTCCAGTGAAGGTGAAAGAGGCAATAAATATAAAGAAAACGCTTGTAGCTGCACAGGCAACTAACTGTTGAATGAGATCAAATTTTAAGACGGGAATGAGGAGCAAAGACCAAAGGTAAATAAAAAATGGTTCTAAACATCAAGACTTCTTAGTAGGAACAGAATGAAAAGAGGTTTACAACACAAACCAAAAGAGAAAGATGTTTTTTGAAAGCAATATGCTATTGAAGAAAGGAAAGAACAGAATCTCTGCTAGAGAAAACAGCAGATGATAGAAAGGACAAAACTAAAAGAATTGAGCTTATATTTTATTCACCTCCATCCCTCAGCATCCTGATCACTTGTCCCTGCTTGTTTCTTCCCCTATACCACTGACAACTCCTGACATTCTATACAATCTAGTATTCTATATAAGACACATGTATGGTATTGTTTGTGGTCTCCCCCTTTGAAACATAGTTCTAGGAGGGAAGAGATGCCCATCTCTTTTTTTCATCAATATATCCTGTGTTCCTAAAGAATTCCTGGAACAAAGTAGGCACTCCATATATATTTAATAAACAGATTCTTTTGTATAAATGAGAATGATATTTAAAATGAAAAGGGCAGATTCATTATTTTTAAGGGATGATTTTTAAAAGCCAAGATCTGTGAGAAGATGAGAAAATAAGTAGTTAATTTAAAAAATAAAATTCTCCAGATTCAGGGTGTTTGTATTCCAGGATGCAAAAAAGACATGTGTGTATGATCAAAGGATCACCTTTGAAAAGTCCTAATGAGTAAGAGAACAGCTTGCAAATATAATTTTGAAGAGTGAGACAATAATAAAGACTAATTAAAATGAATCACAGGCAAAATTCTTCAACTGATTATAACACAAAGTAGCTACTTAAACGTATGCTAGTTACAAGGAGCAAATATAGGCAAAGAAGTGAACAGAAACAGCATTTAATTTTTGCCAGAATTTCTTAAAAAGCTATTAAGGAATTTACACAAGCATGATGTAGTCACATATGTTCAGTAAGGGAATTAAACATACGTGTAGCTTCATACATGACTATCAGAGAGGTGACTTAGAGTGAAAGCTTGCTCACATTGTCAGGGCAATGACACAGTTGTAGAGTAGCAAGACTCACAGCGGATGACAGATTCAGAGTCACCTGTGGTTATCACAGAGAGGATGTAGACATAGCATGGCATCAAGCATGATCGTATCATGAGGGACCTGGCACAGGCATAGTTTAGGATCAAATGTGATCAGAAGGATGATGCAGGTAGAGTGCAGCATCACACATGTTCATCAGGGAGATGACCTAGACACAGCCTAGTGTCATGGATTACTGATAAGAAGATCACAAGGGTACAGTTTAGAATCGAGGAGATGAGACAGACATAGCGTAGCATGATCCATGACCATCAATAAGACGATTCAAGTGTGATGTAAGGTCATATGTGGCAGTCAGAACATTGATGCAGACACAGCGTGCATTGAGTGTGCAGTTACCATAGAGATAACACAGCTTTAGCATAGCATGATGTGTGCTTCTCAAGATGATGAAAAGACATAGGGGAGCATCATACAAGCCATCAAGCAGATAACGGAGACACAGGGTATAGTCATCTGTGCACGTAGAGAGATAACTCATATACAGTGCAGCAACGTACGTGGTTATCAGTAGATGACACACATATGTTGCAGCACCATACACGGCCTTCCTGGATATGAAGCAAACTGAGTCATCACACACAGTTGTCTAGGAGATGATGCAAAATAGGGCAGCCCTCCACATGATTGCGAAACAAATGATAAAACAATGTAAAGCATCACACTGAGCTTTTGAGAGTACATGCACACAGACATTCACCATGTGGAATTATCAAAGAGAAAAGTCTCACTTTAAAGATCATACATAGTTATCAAAGAGATAATATAGCATCACACGTGCTTGCTAAACAGACTTTGCACGCAGAGCACTGCATCATATATGGTTGTAAGGTGACAACGCAAACATCTTTCGGCACAATCTAGTGTAACCAGTGAGATAGCCAGCAGCATAGTGGCATACACAATTATTTTTAAAGGACGTAGCTATAGCATAACTTCGTTGTTGTCCAACACTTTTGTGACCCCTTGGACTGTAGCCCACCTGGCTCCTCTGTCCGTGGGATTTCCCAGGCAAGATACTGGAGTAGGTTGCCATTTCCTTCTCTAGAGGATCTTCCTGGTCCAGGGATCAAACCCTCATCTCCTGCATTGGCAGGTGGGTTCTTTACCACTGTGACACCAGAGAAGGCCCGACAATAACAACATACATATTTTAAAAGGATGTAGATATAGCATATATGGGCTTCCCTGGTGGCTCAGAGGTTAAAGCATCTGCCTGCAATGCGGGAGACCTGGGTTCGATCCCTGGGTAGGGGAGATCCCCTGGAGAAGGAAATGGCAACCCACTCCGGTATTCTTGCCTGGAGAATCCCATGGACGGAGGAGCCTCGTGGGCCACAGTCCACGGGGTCGCAAAGAGTCAGGCACGACTGAGCGACTTCACTATATATAGCATAACTTCATTTGTTATTGTCAAGAAAATAACGCAGACAAAGAATAAAGCTATACACACTGTCAAGATGATTAGACAGGGTAGCATCTGACTGTGGTTACCAGTAAGATGACATAGGCATAGCGAAGACTCATAAGTGGTACTCAAGAAGATGAGGGGTAGAGGGGTAGCACAGCACTGTATATGTTCATCATGAAGATTTTCTAGACATGGGAGAGCGGCACATGTGATCATAAAGGAGAAAGTGCAGATTTATTATATCACCATTGATAACGGTCAAGCTGATGAGAACAACATTGGGTAGCATAATGTATGGTCACCAGGGAGACGACCTGAGGTGTACCAATATATATAGTACATGCATATATATAGTTATCAAGATGATGATGGAGACATAGTCTAACATCATATGTGGTTGTCAAGGAGGTGAAACACACCTTCTACAGCATTGTATGCGATATCAAGAATATGATACAGACACAGTGTAGTGACATGCATGGGCTTCATAGAGATGAATCACATGTCGTTTCTATCATAGCTGGTCATCAGGGAGATGACTTATGATGCAGACTCACCTGTGTTTATTAAACAAAACATAAATCCCTCCATAAATTAAAAGAACAGGCAGATTACCCACCATCGGCTGAAGCAGTTGCAATAAGCTTTCCAGTGTAATCAAAACAGCTGTCTAGTATTTCATCATCATGGCCTGTTAATGTCGCCACACATTTTCCATTTACAGCATCCCATAGCTACAATTTAAAAAAATGATGAAGACTGTGACTTCCTCTCTAACACACAAAGATGGCCAGTAGTCTTTATGACATGTTTACAGCTGATTAAATAAACTGTACCAAACTCATGTGTATAATTTTCACTTTTTGTTCATTTTCTTTGATTCACAACCAGAAACCGCAGCCAACCATCTAACAAGGCACGCTTTTGACACAGAGAAGGTCAAAGACAGACTTCGGAGTATAAATCTGTCACTATTTTAGGGAAAAAAAATCTCAAAGTGTGTGCTTCACTGATGGAGTAGAAGCAACCTCTTTTCATATGAAGGTCATCAAGTAATAAAGAGCTTGATCTAAAACTACAATGCTAGGAAATAAAAAGTACACTCAGATTGTAATACATTTAATATACAGTCTATATATCTAATAATAGTTCTGAAGCATAAGCTCTTAGCAACAGAAACACAAAGGCAGGGAGACATCATGTTGAGACTTCTTGAAGTTTATGCTAATGGAAGTTGAATAAAGGAATAGAGAGACATTAAACAAAGATAATGTGCCTTCATAAAATAAGATATTTTAGCACAGGGAACTCTACTCAGTGCTCTGTGGTGACCTAAATGGGAAGGAAATCCAAAAAAGAGGGGATATGTGTATATGTCTGGGCGATTCACTTGGCTGTATAACAGAAATGAACACAACACTATGAGGCAAATGTTCTCCAATAAAAAAGTACTTTCAATACATTTGAGTCATCAAAGCTATTTTACATCATAAATCCTTCAAACTTGGAGGATCATCAACTTGAAACTTAAAAATTACCAATTTTTGGATAAATTAATATCTTAATTTTCTAGCACCTTTAAAATGTGTTAATGCTGCAAGGAGTACTTGACACAGTACAAAGCCCAGACACAAGAGTTATAAAGCAAAGGTATTTCTCGAGCTTACCTTGCAGGTTTTGTCCATAGAGCCAGTTAATATAAGAGAGCAATCCCAGTTGAACAAGGCGCTGCTGATCTCAGCACAATGTCCAATTAAGGTATACACCTTCCTACAAAATGGAAACGGTTCAGACTGGTGAAAGATGCATTCATTCAGGTTATGTGGACAAAGAAAGATGTCAAGCCATCAGTGTACAAGGTGGATTTCAGTTTTTACAAAATATCTGTGATGGCTTAACTGTAACTCAAAAAGAGTCAACTAGCCTCTTAATTTCATCTCAACAAAAATATACTTAAAATTTTAGGCTTAAGTAGGCTTCCTGGGAAACTCAAGTAGGCTTCCTGGCTAACTCAAACATAAAGAATCTGCCCACAATGCAGGAGACCTGGGTTCGAACCCTGGCTTGGAAAGATCCCCTGGAGAAGGGCATGGCAATCCACTCCAGTGTTCTTGTCTGGAGAATCCCCATGGACAGAGGAGCCTGGTGGGCCACAGTCCATGGGGTTGCAAAGAGTTGGACACGACTGAGTGACTCACATAAGCACATAATTAAAATTCAAACAACCCAAAATAACAACATTACTTAAGGCAATGCTTCAGAAAGGCATGGATAATCTGAATCCTGGAACTAATTTTACACCAGATGGGTGGACCCCTCTGTAGTTCAGAAACTATCCATCAGTTGTCTAAGAACCCTTCCTTCTCAATGCATCCATCTTAATTGGGATCCCTGAAAACTGAGTGGAGTTTTACAATGCAAATAAGCTAATTTAGTTAACTTCTTAGCAACTAGAACCAAAAACAATTAGGGAGAAAATTAAAGTTATTGGACTAAATTAAATTTGCATCATTAGCCGTGATTTTATTTATTCATGATATCCATGCTGACCCTAAAGACAAGCCACTGAAATTTGATTACACAGTACATAGAATAAATAATAGTTATATAATCAGGCTATTGCTAACATTCTCCTTTATGTTGCTGTTTGCCATTATTTGCTCAGAATTCTGAGGAAGCATATATACCAAGTAAGTCAGAAAGAAAAAACAAATTTTATATATTAACACATATATGTGGAATCTAGAAAATGGTATCAAAGAATCTATTTGAAGGGCAGGAATAGAGATGCAGACATAATGAAAAGATTTTGGACACAGCAGGAGGAGAGAGTGGGCCGAATTAGGAGAGTAGCATTGAAATGTATACATTACCATATGCAAAATAGCCAGTGGGAAGTTGCTGTATTAACACACGGGGCTCAATTCAGTCCTCAGTGATGACCTAGAGGAGTGGGATGGGCTGGGGGTTGGGAGGGAGTCTCAAGGGGAAGGAGATACATGCATGAAAGTGAAAGTGTTAGTAGCTCCGTCAGAACCGACTCTTTGCGACCCCACGGATTTTAGCCCACCAGGCTCCTCTGTCCATGGAATTCTCCAGGCAAGAATACTGGACTGGGTTGCCATTCCCTTCTCCAGGGGATCTTGCCAACCCAGGGATAGAACCCAGGTCTCCTGTATGGCCAGTAGATTCTTTACCATCTGAGACACCAAGGAAGCCCTATGGCTGATTCATGTTGTTGTAAGGCAGAGGCCAACACAATATTGTAAAACAATTATCCTCCAATTAAAAATAAATTAAAATAAAAAAGAAATATCATTAAAGAATGAACTGATTTGCTTCCAATATGTCCTATTCCTATGAAATCCAAGGCACAGTTAATAGGTTTCATATTAAGCTGATCAATAGCCAGTATTTTCTTAATCTTCTGATGCAGGTTTAAAAAAAAATCTTAAAAATCCAAGATACCTTCCAGTATCAGCCTCCCACACTGTAACTGTGTGATCGAAAGAGCCCGTGATGATCCTGTTTCCTGATGTGTTAAAGGACAAGGAGATGATTTCAGCTGAGTGTCCCTAGGAAAAGAGCAGATATCCACATGCATACCTATAGATGAAACAATTTCTACCCATGGATTACATAACAGTCTGAAAGAAAGCACTACACAAAGGCAAAGCTCTATAGGGAGAATAAAGATTAGCAGTTGGGGGTGGAATAGAGAAAGACTGTAAACCAAGGGCACAGGGTTTTTTGGGGGGTGGGGGGTGGGGAGTAAAGGAAATGTTCAAACACTAGTGTCTTGGTGATGGTTGTGCAATTCTATAAATTTACTAAAAATTGAGGAGATCCGACCAGTCCATCCTAAAGGAAATCAGTCCTGAATAGTCATTGGAAAGACTGAAGCTGAAGCTGAAACTCCAATACTTTGGCCACCTGATGCGAAGAGCTGACTCTTTTGAAAAGACCCTGATGCTGGGAGAGATTGCAGGTGGGAGGAGAAGGGGACGACAGGGGATGAGATGATTGGATGACAACACCGACTCGATAGACGTGGGTTTGAGTAAATTCCAGGAGTTGATGATGGACAGGGAGGCTTGGCGTGCTGCAGTCCATGGGGTCACAAGGAGTCAGACATGATTGAACAGGTGAACTGAACTGAACTGAAGCTGTTTTACAAAAAGAAAAAGAAAAGGATAGGTGTTGGGAAATCAAAGAACTTCATTCATACTGTTGTGGAAATGCTNGGGAAATAAAAGAACTTCATTCATACTGTTGTGGAAATGCTAAAAAGGTCTGTATGCTTTATGGGCTTTTTTTTTTTTTTTTTTTAAGTCTTACTCAGTCATCTCCAGCTGTTTGTAACCCCGTGGATTGTAGTCCTCCAGGTTCCTCTGCCCATGGAATTTTCCAGGCAAGGATACTGGAGTGGGTTGCACTTCCCTTCTCCAGGGGAATCTTCCCGACCCAGAGACTGAACCCAGGTCTCTTGCATTGCAGGCAGATTCTTTACCATCTGAGCCACCAGGAAAGCTTTATGAGCTAATAATAGGTGATGGGCAAAAGACAAAAAGCTTGTGAAATAAAGCTAATGTTCTAAAAACTAAAATTCTTATAATGAATTAACATGAAATAGATTAATAAGTATCTAGCCTTTGGCCTGACTTTCATCTGGATGTCCTCCGGGGTGGATGAATCAAACTGTATGAGACAGCGGGAAGAATGGGCCCCCTCTGCTGTAGACCCTGCTTAGATGTAGCTCTCGTTTTGCCTAACAATTTCAGTAAATTCACTTAGTTACTTTTTTCATAATAAAAAAGTTCATTTACAAATTACATTTCTGGTTGATTCCAAATGACAAAGATTAAATGGAGCTGAACATTAAAATTCTGAGAACACAAATGTATTCCCTGGTGTCAGACAGTGTGCAGAGCAGGACATACGCCTTCCAATGCTCTTAGGCATTTGTCTGAAAGAAGAGGTGATGAAGAAGCCCAATGCACAAAACTGATGAAGGTGAAGATGTGAAAAAGTATGCTTATGTAAATAGAACAAGACACTCATTTAATAAAGAAAAACTCTTGCTGTCAGTTAAAAACACTGTTTTTCCTCTCTTTCTCTAGTCCTTTTTTAAACTTTCTTAGAAAAAGTTCACCTATAAAATGGGTTCTATTTTTTAAATTCATTTATAATTCAGAAGAATAGGATAATGTGATTTCCCATTCAACTGTTCCCACCTATTGCCACTGGGAATCACCCTTTTTTGTTTGGCTGGGGCGGGAAGAAGTGGAGGACGGTGCTGAATGGATGTGTGGTGGAGACAGATAAGACCCCCACCGAGATACAACATCAGCATCCACTCTTTGGGCAGTGCCCTTTGACCTTGTCACCTCCTGCCGCTTGCCCCTTATACTTCAGACTTTGTGATACAGGAAGCTTCTGGGACTGGAGGTTACAGAAGAAGGGAGTTAACAGTCATTCTTTTAAGACATTTTCTGGTAGGTTCCTCCAATTCTGCCTCTTCCAAAAGGTGCCAGCCTCCACATCCTTTGCTTCTAACCAGGTAGATGACCATAGGTTTTAAGCAATAGCCACTACCATTTTTAGACTGAAGCTAGTTGAAATAAAAAGCCCATCAGGCTTTTTTATGGGCTTTTAAAAAGCCCAAAAGCCCAGTGTGTCCATTTAAGTCTTTGGGAATAGCCAGCAAACCAACCAAAACACTTTTTTACTGCAGTCTGAAAACCAATTGCTCAAAAACATCTTCTAACTTAGGGTTCATTTTGTAATAAAAGTACAAATTAAAAAAAAAAAAACTCAGGTAAAAAGCTTATCCAAAGGAACAGCTAATGAAGATATAAAGCTTTTAAAGTTATTAACATTAGCGACATACTGTTAAGGTGAAAACTTCCTCTCCACTCTGAATGTCCCAGAGCTTGGCTGTCGTGTCCATGCTTCCAGTAGCCACCAGTGTGCTTTGAGGATTAAATGATAAACATACCTGAATTACATGAAATGGGAGAGATTTTAGAAAGATAGAGTTTCAGATTGTTAATCCTATTATACAGAAGCTTGAAGCTGCAACTCCCTTAGCAGATTCAGCCTAATTCTTTGCACAAATAAGTAGGCAAAATACCAGATATGAGTAGCCATCCATCTGCAGGTTGACCCGGAAGCAGTCTCTGCTTGAGCAGAGGCTGCTGTTCTCCATGTCCCCCAGCTCAGGCTTGGAGGGGCACTGGTTCCCCTTAGTCACTTCTAGACCACAGAAGATCAAGAACAAAAGCAAAGCCCATTCCTTCGAGATTCAAGCTGTCTGGCTCCCTTCCATTTTTGTGCATCTTTTTTCACTTTTTGGCCATGCCTTGGGGCATGTGGGATCTTAGTTCCCCAACCAGGGCCTGAACCCACACCAGCTCCAGTGGAAGAGCAGTGGACCATCAGAGTAGCCCCTCTGGCTCCCATCTTCCTCTCAACCACATCCCCTCACTTGCTTAGGACTTTGGTTATCGGCTTACAGTCTCAGTTCCAAGTTCCTAGTACCCTTTCTGTGGGCCATTCATCCAACACCCCTGGACCCACGGTCCCGGACTCCTTTTTATAATCACCCCCATGGTTACAACACCCTGACCTTGGCATCACCTCCTCTAGGAAATTCATTCCTGATACACCAATCTCTAGTTACAATTTCCCAGTACTTCTGCTTTTTGTCTTCTTCACCAAGCCCAGACTCCTTGCCTGCTGCAGGATGACTTCCATCTCATGTAAACCCCTCTCTTTTCTCCTGGTCCATCATGCCCCAGTCAACTGACACCTGGAGAATCACTCTTGCCAGCATGCCCAAAACTCCTACCCCCATCTTCCACTTGCACCCTTCACAAATCTCCTAACAACTTGCATTAGCCTGGGATTTTATCCACTCATTTGCCAGCCCTACCTCATCACTCAACCAAGGTAGTTTAAGAAAACAGCATGGCAGACAATGAGTGTTGCTCATTCGTGCCTTCCATCCTCAGATGTGACCTCAGTACCATTGCCTACTTTGCCTACATGCCTCTGACTCAGTACATTCTACCATTCCCTACTCTTGACTCCACTCCCATCTTTATTCCTGCTCATCAGATAACTTTGCCTCCTAACACTTCCCTGAAAAAGCCTTACCTGTCTGGTGGGAACTTCCTCCCCTGACCCTCACTTTTGTCTCCCCCAGCCTCAGATTCAGAGAGATCACTGCCATTTTAAGACACTGTATTCCCTGCACTCCACGGGGAGATGATCTCACCAACTTTCCTTTCACTCTAAACTAGATCCTTCCCAATAGCCTATAAACATGCTTGAGTTCTTCCCACATGAAAACAAATTCTCCGTTGACTCTGTCCCTTTTTAAGCTATCTTTATTTCCCTTTACAACCAAATTCCTTGGAAACATAGTCTCCCAGCACTCGCTTCCCATCTTCTCTACTGGGACCACTCTGGATAAATGTCCAGCTGAGAGGCTTGGTTCATCCTGATCATCTTAACCTCCCTGGGGTTCCTGATATTTTCTTCCTTCTTGACTGTTTTGATAATGCTCTGCTTTCCCCCTCTTACTTCTTATCTCTTTTGTTGCATCTTTTCAAAGTTTCTCTTCTCCATCTTCCCAGGATCCCGCCAGTTTTCTCCTCAGAGTCTTCCTTTCCCACTGGGAACTTTTCAGTTGTTTGGTGGTTTCTACTGCCACACAGACGCCAGTGACTCACACATCCATGTCTTTTACCCAGACCTTACTGTTCAGCTCAGCCCCAAAGAGCCAACTGCCAAATGGATGCCTCTTTTTGGACATCACACAGGGAGATTTTATCACCGTGTCTAAGACACGCAGATCAAATGAAGAAACCTGTTTCTCTCTTATGCACAGACTTGTTGAATGGCACTGTCAGTTGCCCAAGTCTGAAATCAGGAAATCATCCTAAACACTTTCTTCCTTCATGCCTCATATCTCCCTGGTAACCCAGTCCTACCCCTCCCACCCCTTAACTTCTCTCACATTCTCCTCACAACAGGGCTTTGATATCTTTCTTTGCATAGTTTCCAGATCCCCCCCCCATTGGAGAAGGCAATGGCACCCCACTCCAGTTCTCTTCCTGGAAAATCCCATGGACAGAGGAGCCTGGTGGGCTGCAGTCCATGGGGTCTCGAAGAGTCAGACTTTCCCTTTCATGCATTGAAGAAGGAAATGGCAACCCACTCCAGTGTTCTTGCCTGGAGAATCCCAGGGACAGGGGAGCCTCGTGGGCTGCCGTCTATGGAGTCACACAGAGTTAGACACGACTGAAGTGACTTAGCAGCAGATCCCCACTGGCTCATACTCCCCATATTATCCTCCCCCCATGTCTCCTTCACAATGGCAAAAGAACCATCTTCCCCAAATGCAAAACCTGACCATGCCTTTCTCAGGTGAAAACTCTCAACAGTATGGCAATATCTCCAGGATAAAGTCTCAATTCCTTAGCACAGCATTTAAAACCCTCTATAAATCTGCAGTGTAGCCTCTCCTGCCTCCCCTACTTCCATCACGCAAAGACTGGGATCTAGCTTTGTGGGTCAACACATAAGCCAAGTCATTGACACCTTTAGCCCAGACAACTGGGCAACACCTGGGATTTCTGCCCATCACCTCTGACTGTGGGCAGGCAGTGCTTACAAGTGTGTGTGTTTCCACATAAGCACTTTCTGTGCAGTGAAGCTGGGGGGTTGCTGCTCTGGACATTCAGCCACTTGAGTTCTCAAGCACATACCAGGTTATACACCTCCTCTGTGCATTCGTTGCTGCAGCTCAGTCTGCCCGGAATGCACCTGCCACTTCTCTGCAGAGTCTTCCCTGAATACCTCTCCTGGCCAAGGAGTCTTGGCTATTCCCTCTGTGCTCTCACTGAACTTCACACCAACTTCTAGCCCACCTACAATACATCTTTGAACTTAACCATGGACCCCTCTACTCCCTCTAGAAAACTGCAAAATCTTCGGGGGCCAAGAACTACAATTTGGCCCCCCACACATAGACCAGGGCTTCACACAGTCAATACTTAGCAAATATTCAATGGGTTGATGTCGTTGATTCCAAAATATGAATGTCTTCCTAGGAACTATAAAAAAAGAAAACCTTCAAAATTCCAAGGGAGTGTGGAAACACGGCCACAGTATGAAAATGAAGATTGTGTCTTTCTTATGACCTCGTGCGAGTTACTTAAGCTCTGTATACCTCAGCATCCTCATCTGGAAAATGGAGAAATAGCCACCCCTTAGGGTTGTTATGAGGAACAACTAAGCTAATACAAGTAAAAAAAAACAAAAACCTGTAATTTTTAACTGCAGCATCCTCAGCAAAGTACCTTGAACATAGCTCTTGTTGGATGAAAATACAATAAATATGAAGAATGAATATAAATAAATTTTACTTCTAAAATAAGCAAACTCTTTAAAAGCTATCAGTTGTTCCACAGGGTGCAAATGATCTCACTAATTGTTGTAAGACATTTAACACAGAATTAGTTAAGGATGAGGGCTTCCCAACAGTGAAAGCAATTTAGAGTATCAAACCACTTATGCAAATCTGAGTTCTAATTTTATCCAGGAAACAATCAGCTTAGATATTTTACATGGTATAAAAAAGTTAGTTTAAAAGCTATTTTAAGAAGTTCGCCAACCCTCAATCAAGTCAATTCTCTAAAGGCAAGTCAATGAAAAAGACATCAGATTGGCTATTGTACTCATATACTTATCCCATTATTTTTAGTCAATGCAGGATATGAGTCTTTGACAGTATCTGCAAGATACTAAAGCTGGAGTAGTTTGTGAAATGATATAAATACCATCATATATAATATAGATAAATTTAAAATAACAGATTTTTAAATTGGTTATAAATGTATAACAACTACTTTTGCAATGGAATCCTAAAAAGAAATAACAACTCTGTGAAGCGCCAATGTAAACTCATCACTTGCAATATATGTGCTACCCTGGAGGGAATGCTGACAATGGGGTATGCTTTGGAGGAGAGGTGGAGTAATCATATGGGAAATTTTCACACTTTTCACTCAATTTTTCTGTCAACCTCAAACTTCTCTAAAACATAAGATCTACTGAAAAAGATACAAATAAAAAAGTAAAACAAAGCAAAAACAAAAGGAATGACAACGTAAAAATATAATAAAATAAATATACTCACTATTTCTGCTGTGTGACCCCTAAAGGTATGGTAACATTTTCCAGTTTCTACACTCCATAGTTTACAAGTCTTATCAAAAGACCCAGTGGCAATTTTGTCACTAAGATTTAAAAAATATATACATAGAATTTGAAAACAAAGTCAATGACATTACTGGATATACTGAATTAAGACAAGATATTAATATGTGGATCTCTATTTAGAAATCTACTTCACTTTTTATACTTCAATAAAAATTAATTTTAAAAAATAAAGAAGTAATTTATTACTCAGTAATTTATTTTCCCTCAGGAGTCCTGAGGATGGGAAGTGCCCCTCTCCACTCCACCCCCACAAAAAATTTTACTTCACTTTTAAAATAATAAACAACCAGTAAATCAACTATACTCCAATGTAAAATAAAAATTTTTAATAAGCTAAAATAATAAGCAATCCTGTATCTGTTACAGTGGAAAACAAAATAATATTCTAATTTTTGAATAGTATCTCTTTATGTGTTCAATTTTAAATATTTTATATTTTAAATATAAATTGTGTTAAAGATTGCAATAATTTTTTCATTAATGAATATGGTAAGGGATTTAGTTTAGAAAATTACTAGCAAGTGGAAATTAATAATGTATAATATGGTTGTAGGAAAATGGAAAAATTCTGTTAGATATACAGAAGACAGTAATATCGAATTTAAAAGAAGGAAAATGGAAAGATATAAATCCAATTAAACACGTGGCTAGATAAGGTAAGGTTTTGAGAAGTTAGACAGTAAGTGTCTCCTTGAGAAAGCAAAATCTATATTATCCCAGTTGTAAAGTCTTTAAAGAAGAAAGAAGATTTGGAGAGGAAATACAATAAAGACTTTAGTTCCTTTCAAGCAAGAAGCTTCACAGTCTACTGTGGATCAGGGCTACTGATCAACATCCAACAAGTAAGACTAAATTAGCCTGTTCAACCCTCAACCAGGGAACTAACAAACATCTTTTCCTTTACCCTGAACCCTGTCTGTCTTTTGTACTAATAACAAGTCACCAAAAGTTCACACAGTTGGGCCATCCTTGCAGTGCAAGCTCACTGTTCAAAAGTGTAGGCAAGTGTCCATCTTACCCCATCTTCAACAATGTTGTTGTTCAGTTTCCCAGTCATGTCCAACTCTTTGTGACCCCCATGGATGGCAGCACACCTGGCCTCCCTGTCCCACACCATCTCCCAAAGTTTGCCCAAGTTCATGTCTATTTCATCGGTGATGCCATCCAGCCATGTCATCCTCTGATTCTCTCTTCTTCTACTCTCAATTTTTCCCAGCCTCAGGGGCTTTTTCAGGGAGTCAGCTGTTTACATCAGATGATTAAAATATTGGAGCTTCAGCTTCAGCATCGGTCCTTCCAGTGAGTTTTTTGGGTTGATTTCCCTTATGATTGACTGGTTTGATCTCCTTGCTGTCCAAGGGACTTTCAGGAGTCTTCTCCAGCACCACAGTTTGAATGCATCAATTCTTTGGCATTCTGCGTCCTTTACAGTCCAGCTCTCACAGCCATACATGACCACTGGGAAGACCATAGCCTTGACTATATGGACCTTTGTCAGCAGAGTAATGTCTCTGCTTTTCAATACACTCTCTAAGTTTGTCATTGCTTTCCTGCCAAGAAGAAAACGTCTTCTGATTTCATGGCTGCAATCACTGTCTGCAGTGATTTTAGAGTACAAGAAGAGGAAATATGTTACCACTTCCACCTTGTCCCCTTCTATTTGCCATGAAGTAATGGGGCCAGATGGCATGATCTTAGTTTTTTTAATATTTAGTTTTAAGCCGGCTCTTTCACTCTTCTCCTTCACCCTCATCAAAGAGGCTCTTTAGTTCCTCTTCAACAACATGGCATGTAATTTATTAACCTCTCAATTTTTGCCATTCATATGGCCAAAACATAAAAATAATTTTAAAATTCATATTTACCTAGTTGTTACGTATGTCTATTCATATTTTTTGGCTATTTTTCCAGTGTGTTGTTTCTACTGATTTGTAAAGGAGTTCTTTACATTTTCTCCATAATAACTCTTTGTTGCATATGTTACAAGTTTTCTCACAGTGATCATTTGACTTTTCTTTTATGTATTAATTTTTTAAACATGCATATGTTGAGTTGTATGTACTGAAGTCCATCAGTCTTTTCCTTTGTAAAACAAAAATGTGAGGGGTCCTATGGCCCAAAATACATATCCCAGAGAAAATTATAAGTGCTCAGCACAGCTGCAGACTTTATAATTATACAGACTAACTCTCATGCCTTGAATCTTTCCTCTGTTCTCAGTCCCCTGACATGGTCTTCTGTGGTCTCTAATACTAAATGAAAAGAGAGTCTTTTCTACAATGTCTTCTCTAATTTTTATAATGGTCTCATCTACAACTTCATTTAGTAACAATTTTTTCAAATATTTACCTTAACAGCTTTAATTTCACACATCGTATTTCACTAGCTTAAGCAATATCTAATTAAATTAGATTATTACAAATTGAAAGCAATACCCCCCACAAGCAGGTTTGTGGACAAATACAACTAACTCTTGGTAAGCAGAAAACGTCCCCAGTGGAAAGAGAAGTCAAGGGTACTGGTGGATAGACTAGTTGCTGCAGGCATTCAGACAGCTATAAGTATAAGCAGTGTGTCATTCAGAAGGATAGAGGACCTTGGGAAGATCTACTGAATGGGTTAACCAGAAGTTGGCTTTAAAATGGTTTTGCCGCATTTTTTACTGTTATTTAGCATGTATACACGGTTTTCCACCTGATAAGACTATACGTTAACTTCTACACAAAGCAAACCGTGTCATGCGTGTACAGCTATTCTCTTGCGGTCCAGTGCAGGAACTTCCGCTCAGGGTTCATCTTCCGGTCAGAGAACTTCCAAGGGCAGAGAGTCAGCCCTGCATCAATGGGAATTCTAGCTCACCACTCTACTACTGTATGATCCTGGGAGGGGTGCCTGAACTTTATCTATGTTATGTGAGGCCAGTAATACCTCTCCCAAAGCTACTTTGAACATTGAAGAAGATACTTAAATTTAATTTTTTATTTCATTGTTGGAGTATAATTGCTTTACAAAGTTGAATTAGTTTCTGTGGTACAATGAAGTGAATCAGCTATATGTATACATATATCGCCTCCCTCTTGAGCCTCCCTCCCACTGCCCATCCCACCCCTCTAGGTCACCACAGGCCACCGAACTGAGCTCCCTGTGCTATACAGCACACTAGTCATCTGTTTTATACACTAGCTATCTATTTTATACACACACATACATATATGTGTGTCAGTGCTACTCTCCCAATTCATCCCATCCTCTCCTTCCCAGTGTCCATATATGTCTGCATTCTCTATTCCTGCCCTGCAAATAGGTTCATTTATACCATTTTTCTAAATTTCATATATTTGTTTTTCTCTTTCTGATTTACTTCACTCTGTAGGACAGACTCTAGGTTCATCCGAACCTGCAAACATCCTAATTCACTTCAGTCGTGTCTGACTCTTTGCGAACCTATGGACCATAGCCCACCAGGCTCCTCTGTCTGTGGGATTCTCCAATTAAGAACACTGGAGTGGGTTGCCATGCTCATCCTCAGGGATTTTCCTGACCCAGGGATCAAACCCGCGTCTTTTCCATCTGTTGCATTGACAGGCGAGTTGTTTACCACTAGCGCCACTTGGGAAGACCTGGATTCATCCACATCACTACAAATGACCCAGTTTCATTTCTTTTTATGGCTGAGTTGGGCTTCCCAGGGGGTGCTAGTGGTGAAGAACGCACTTGCCAATGCAAGAGACATAAGAGACATGGGTTGCATCCCTGGATTGGGAAGATCCCCTGGAGGAGGGCATGGCAACCCACTCCAGTATTCTTGGCTGGAGAATCCCATGGAAGGAGGAGCCTGGCTGGCTGCAGTCCGTGGGGTCACATAGAGTGGAACATGACTGAAGTGACTTAGCATGCACACACTAGAGCATACATCAGACACTCCACAACTTTTGGTTCTTCATCTTCCTCTTTTCCTTCCCCGCTAGATAGAGGGAGAGGTGAATAAAAGAACCAGTGGGTTAATAAGGAATCACTGGACGAGGGATGTCTTCTTACCCATAAGGGTTGTTGAACGCTATGGCATACACCACATTCCTGTGACCCTCCAGGGTATGAAGCTCCTCTCCAGAGGCAGTGTCCCAGAGCTTGCATGTCCGATCATAGCTTCCTGTGATAAAGCTAACACAAGCAGTGGAAACACAGCACAAGGTGAGACCAACAGCGTTTTAATAAAGACCTCATGTTTTTGCCTGCAAAACTATAGCCTCGTTTATCTTGCTTTTTACAATGAAAATTGTGTATGCAGAACAAAGAGTTAAGTGAAAGTGAAAGTGAAAGCGACTTAGTCATGTCCACTCTTGGCGACCCCATGGACTGTAGCCCGCCAGGCTCCTCTGTCCATGGGGATTCTCCAGGCAAGAATACTGAATAGGTTGCCATGCCCTCCTTGCATTATAGGTAGGCAATTTTTATTTTAAAAAAGATTTGTATCCCTTGGTTGTTAAAAATTAGAAATAAAAAAATAGAAATAGACATACACACAGAAATAAATAAGCAGTGCACAGAAGATTTTAGGACAGTGAGACTGCTCTGTGTGATAACACAGCACTGTATAGATGTCGTTATACATTTGCCAGCCCTCGGAATGTACAAAACCAAGAGTGAACCCTAATGTGTACCGTGAACTTTCAGTGATAATGATGTGTCAATATAGCTCAACAGTTGCAACAAATGTAGGTCTCTGTGGGAGATGGCGATAGGGACAGAAGCTGCTGGGGGGTGGGGATGCAAGGCAGAAGTTATTCATAGATAGGAAATCGCTGCACCTTCTGCTCAATTTTGCTGTGAACCTAATGCTGCTCTAAGAAAATAAAGTCCAATAATTTTTTTTTAATAAACAGAGGACCTTACCATGAGCCTGATTTATTAAGTGCAACGTTAGTCAGTGGCAGTATATGTGCTCTGAGAACCTTCAATGAAAGAAAACACCATTTATTTCAAACTCGAACAAAATTATTCAGCTCATTCATTTTAACTTCCAACCAATGAAGACATTCAAATGCATCTTAATTATATATAATAAATGGATAGTATCCAATATTTGAACAAAGGAGGAAAATACGTAGGACCTTCTGTTATTAAGACCAATAATACATCTGGAGGTTACAAATAATTACAGAAGCATGATCAAATCTATGTTTTCTATCAGTTTGCCTTTAGATAGATCATAGCTATGAGATACAAATAGCTGTTGTTGTTCAGTTGCTCAGTTGTGCCTGACTCTTTGCGACCCCATGGACTATAGCACGCCGGGCTTCCCTGTGCCTCACTAGCTCCCAGAGTTTGCTTGAACTGATGTCCACTGAGTCCATGTTGCCATCCAGTCATCTCATCCTTTGTTGCCCTCTTCTCCTGCCCTCAATCTTTCCCAGCACCAGGGTCTTTTCACTAATTTATATTCTCTTTCACATATTGTACATGATTTGTATATATGCATATACAGTACATATAGGAAATAAACCAAAGATGTTTCAAATACAGATTAACAATGAATTATTACTTTTTGAATCTTAAAGCTTCTTTAGAGTTGGGATATGTTATGGAATTTATATTTCCATCCCTATGTTGTCTAGCACATAGTGGATGCTTTATATTTATTGAGTGAATATACTTAAATTGGGCCATCTGTTTTTAGGTAGGATGACTGGCTAGACTGGAACAATCCTAATTATGTCTACTGCCAGAGTGTAACTATTAACAGTGTCCTCCTTCACTATCAAAATATTCCCTTTGGAAGATAAATTACAAGATCATAAAGTTATAGAGCTTGTATTTGAAGTAAAATAGTGCCACCTGCTGGAAAAAGAATTATTACAAAAATGACCATCTTTCAGTAAGTTGAAAGAAGGAATACAGAAAATTGTTGAATACTTCACATCAGACAAAATATGCTGAGTATATAAATGACAAGTATATATAAGTCATAAAAATAAAATCAATGTAATATAAATCATTTCTAGAATAAAACATTAAATGTTAAATCATAAAGAAAAATGAAAGCTGTTATTGAAGCAATAAATGGCATTTATTTTAATTTAGTTGCCAAGGTTATAGATGAAAATAAGCATA